>MNPL01031463.1:5428-42860 GCA_002081605.1 Tropilaelaps mercedesae | reverse complement strand
TAATAATAATAATATTATTATTATTATTATTATTATTATTATTATTATTATTATTATTATTATTATAACTACTAGTGGCACAGCCAGATATATCATGATTTGGAAGAAAATGCACCGAAAATATATTCACAACTTTGTTGCCCTTAGATCAGCACGTGTGAAGGTAGAAGCGATTCGTCGGGGAGTTTGACAATAACATGCCAAGAGCTACTTACCAGATATGCTCGACCGCACAACCGTACGTTTTGAGTGACAACGATGCGAGTTCTGTATACTTTCACAAGTGGGGCATTATATACATTGTATACTACTATAGGCATCAATAAAACTTCCCACGCCCTTCCCTTTTCGCTAGTAAAGAGGGCACCTATTAAAATATTGCCATTTCGCGTTAGTCTACCATGCACGAATAGTCCGGCTAAATGCGCACGAGCGCCGTTTCTCTTGTGTGCTAGATGATCTACTCGTTGTATTGGGGTCACGTGTGCTATGAAGCCTATCTCGGTTTCTTTGGACGGTTTGCGACTGATGCGTTTGTTTTTTTGTTTGTTTCTGTCCAGGAACACTTTACTCCGGGACCCAGTCGATGCCACTAACCCGCTTTTTCGTTTGCGTTGGTCCTACGTAGCCCTTGGCGTCTGCCGCTTCTTTACGCTTGCTCGAACCGCCGCCATTAACTTTCTCTCGCTTGAGGGTCTCGACCTCCGAGAATACAATGCTCCTACCACCCGTTGGCGACGTCAAGACTTCACCTTTCACGACCTATACGGGATAACATAGCACATAATACAAGACAAATCTGCCTAGAGTGAAAATAATTTCAACTAAAAAACCTAGTCGTGCAATGAACATCAACACGCTGGATAATTTCGTAATTATAGTATCCTGACTATCTCAAAGCGGCAATGTCATCTAAGGGCAAAGGACACACATATCACATGATGAATTTAAAAACTACCTCACACTATGATCAATAGACAAAATCTTATGGGATATACAAATTGTGATTCTCACGGAAATGTGTATTGCTCGGACTAGTGAGTCCCAATTTGTAAATCGATACCCCCTTTTATAGCATTAAGTGAATTGATTTGCTTCCGAGAAACTGAAAGCCGCTAATCCGTGCGTTGAAATTATGCACGAAAATGAATAATGTTTAATGCACAGATAAGAATTAAGCAAATGCGAATAAAGTTTCTCCTTGAGTCGCATCCCGCGGATATTCTACGACTAAAGGTCTGTTTCCGTGCCGCATAAATCATTCATTTTCGGCACTTGGATTCATCAGGACATACAAGCATCTTTTCACCACAGATATTGTCTATTCATCAGGACATACAAACATCTCTTCAACACAGATATTGTCTAAGTGGGCTAGCTAGCGTGGGCTGCACACCTGCACATGTTCGCCCGCATTGGTAACTAGTGCATATTTATCAACGAATTGAAGATCCTTGGTTTCCAGTTTTGCCACACTCTTCTTCCTTTGCATGTGTGGTTGCATGAGTGCGTCGTTTGCGATACCAGGCATGCCATTTGTGTGCTCTAGCCAACGAGCGTCACTGCTTTTCGATCGGCTTCGAGTAGTTGGGCCATAGTTTCTTATCTTTGCAGTCGCCCCTTCCATGTCGCTCAAATCGGGCTCCGAAGTACTGGCGGCCGATTTCTGACTGCTGCTGGGAGTTACGACGCCTCGATGAGTATCGAGTGTGTGGAAGGTTTCTGACAACCGGAAAAAACATACGTGTGTGAAAAAGTGTTAAATATGGCGAAATTGTCCAAGTGTTCTATGTTTATCACCGTTACTATACCTATATTTCTATACTTATGGTGTTCGTACCAACTGTACGAACGTCCTTGGTTAAATTATATCTCTAAGATTCGCCTTTACTGAGGAAAAGTAAAGCCGGCCATTATCACCTGTCCAACCTATATCTGAAAAGCAGCTCTTGTATCGCCTCGAGAGTATTTGGAAGGAGCCAGCGCAAACACTTTTCCAAAATATAAGCAAGACCCATCTTAAAACAAATGAAACTATACTAGCCACATATTGAGTTTTTTTAAATACATTCGTTTAGTTTTATTAAACCAGAGCTGCCCAGAATTCCTCAGCATTTAGGAAATTCAGGTAAAAAAGCTGGTGAGGCTGCCTTATTAGAGCTAAAGAAACATACGGTCATTAAGATATCTAACACTATATTAGCAACACGCTTCATTCTTAGGGAATCCTCAAAGAACTGTATTTTCAAAATGATCCGGCGCGAAGTGATAATACAAAAATCTCAACCTGTAAGAGATATTTAGTTTGTGTTAGCTGCATTCTTGTGCTGAAACACCGTTCTTTCTTTCGGATTAAGAAAACAAATATTATAATATAAATAAACTATCATCCAAATAAATTATGTTTCTGGGGAGCGTTGAAAAGGTCCCCCTATTGAAGTTCAAGTCACCCGTTGCATTACTTCCAAGCACCTACCTTCAAAAACCTGCTTACCTAAAGTTCAATATGCGATCAGTATGTTTCACCGCCGGGGCCCAAACCGGCAAGCGTCACCAGTCAGTACCGTCAAATGCTCAGTCATTTAGGCTAGAAATGCCACAAAGAAATTCTGACTTATACCGCGACGGCTCTCCCGCCATGCGCTGAATGTTAGCTGCAAATTCTGGCAATACATGGCCGAGCAACAAGTATTTTGCGTCCTCCTTTAACTACATTCTATAATAATCCTGTGCCAGACCACATTTCCTTTTACAAAGTCTTCAAGGCCTGGAACCCAAAGAAATCTGTGCTTGTGATCTGTGCTCTGTTCAATACGTAACACTCCCCATTCTAACCTGGAGATATTCTTTTTTGTGCAACTAAACGAGTGGTAGATTCCTTTTTCTATTAAAGTCGCTGCCTTGTCAACAAGTTCAAGGGGACGAATAGGAGTTTGTACACTGAATGGCTCCGTTTGACCGTCACCACCTGGGCTATCCAGTTTGGGTTGGCTTTCGGTTAACTTGGAGTAGAACTCACGGGTCCTCTGTTTGAGAGGTTGGGGCCTTTTTGGTGTGCGACTCCGCACAGCAGCGGAGGACAAACCGGTTCCTGTAGAAGCCACATGCTTGAATTCATCTCTTTCGAGAATGTCTTTGATGAGGCCTGCCTTAGCCAGCTCTGCGCCCTGTCTCAGCGCAGTTGCCCTCTGCTCGTTCAGCTGTTTATCTGCTTTGCTAAGGAGGAGATCCTTCTCTTTCGACCATTTCAACTCCATATCCTTCTTGATTCGAACCTATATAAAATAGAATCCGATATAAAACAGAATCCGGAATGGGTGTCGGTTACAGGCAGGCATGATAGGTAGCCGAATTTTATCCGCATTTTATCATATACAGTTTCCTCAAACCTGTACATACATTGATTTAGATAGAACAGAGATATACATTCTTAAACTAAAATTTTTGGCCATCACACCTAAGAAAGTCATGGTCAGGGTATATTAATTCATTGAAGACTATGAAAGAACAAATAGCAGTGACACACAAGACTATGCCTAACTGCAATCATACTTTCCCGTTTGCCCCTTGACTAAATTAAACGGAAATTCAATGATAAATAACTAAGGAAGCTAGATAACCCAGGGCCTTTTATTCCGTGACCTATTCCGCTTACATCAGTCCAGTTCTGTTTGGGAATGCTGGGGCCGCGTGGGGCTAATATTCTACCACGGGCCTCATATTCTGGGGTTTAGGAGCAGCCGATTAGAATGTCGTTGCACCATTTGGTAACAATACATTAGTGGAGAGTAATGACGTGCGAAAGGAATGACCACACCGTCGATATGCCACGATGCAGTTTGTAGTAACGATTCAATTCGGTTTGAGCTGCCCTTTTAGTTAGCTTTATTTTTGTCATTACATCTAAGTAGATAACGCTTTTGACATGCCGGTACCTATATCTCGTACAAGATCAGTTAAAAACAAAAAGCAAAAAAAATGTCTGTATATTCAATTTAACTAACTAATGTGCGGATAACGTAGTGCGGTTGATGCTACACTCTTTCCCCGTATTCCTTTCAGTCAGTAGTGATAAAAACCAATAAATTTCAGAGAAAATGAGAGCAAGAAGGTGAATTACCTGCTCATCTTTAGCTTTGCGGTAGGCCTCCTCAAGTTGGTGGGTCCGTTTTATGGCGTATTCGCTCTTGGACTCGATCTCAATAATTTTTTCTTTAAATGCCTCTTTTTCGCGTCGCTCCTGACTCACGTCTGCAAGTAAGTCCTTGATAGTTCTCGCCTGCTGTTTGCGCTCCTTTTCATTTGCTAACAGCCTGGTGAGAGTCACACATTTAGAATCGACATTGCGTTGCGGTTATTGCTCAGATCAGTGTAATCGAGCCCATTATGGTACGCACCTGAGAATTTGTCGCAGGCTAAGGTTGTCGACTGCCCAACATGTTTCGGTGTGCAAAGTAATGTATGCACATGCAATGCTATAAATGTAGACTGGAATTCAATTACGAATACTAGGGCAGCTATTGACTAATTAACTTAAAACGTTTGTGCGTCGGGCATAAAAAATCAACTCATTTGAGTCCATATAGAACGTTGTAGGAGTGTATTTATTATATACTAATAGAGGACACATACTAACTTTGTTTTCAGCTTTCGCCTCTCTTCCTCCCATTCTTTAGTCCACTCTTTAACAGCCTTGAGTGCTTCGTAGCACGCCGCTCTGGTGCTATCCCATTCTTTTGCCCCTTCCTCAACCATTTTCATTATCGCGATCATCGCCGCTTCATCATCAGCGTCGCCGGTCAGGCAGCTGGGAACCTCTGTCGACTCGAATAATGCCGGCATACGCAAATCGTCCACGGATGAAGCTGGCGTCGGTTCATTGTACTGCTGAACTCGGATAGGTTGGACTCGCTGAAGTTCGATCTCCTGGGCAGTTTCGGAGAACTTCATAACTTCAAGTGTTTGAGAACAGTCTTCGGCGCGGGGATTGACACAAACGACCATTTTCACGCGGCCGCGCCCCTCGAAGAAACTCTTGAATAAGTAGGTGAGCTTGGACTCACGGAATGGTATGTTCCTGTTGGCGCTCGGGTTCGTCTGGTTCTCCCGTAGAAGTTCGAGACACTTCCGTAGTACCGCTAGCGACTGGTTGATGTTATTCGCCTCTTTGAGACGGTCGCCGATTGCGCCCGTTTTCGTCTGCCGCTCACAGCCAGCCAAATCGACGAGGTTCAGTTGATTGACTGTAACGTGCTCTCTCTTTTGCACGACTCCGCCCGACTTTTCGTCTACCGGCGCCTGGACAATTTTGACGATGAAAACTGAATGACTTCGGGAGCTTTCAGCGTTCATCAGTGTACTCGCCACTCGTTTACGACGCTGGCCACGCATCCAAACTTCCACGGCTTCATCAGCATTTTCAACCTCTATTTCGGTAGCACCCAAAACGAACATGCTTTTGGTTCTCGTATCCTCGCGAACAAGCCGTGCCTGAGGGCCCCTGGCACGGCTTTGAACGCTAACAGGCTCCTCTTCAAGAAGGTCATACACATAGTCCTTATATATCTCGACGTACTGTACGAACACGGCCACCTTACAGAATTCGGGAATGTCACCCGCAACACGCGTCGAGTCTCTCTCCCGCTGAAGCCACTCTCGACACTCAATTCGTTGTTTTTTTTTTGCCGGAGTCCGCTCAAACGACTGGGTTCCCCCTTCTCTGAGCGCTAGCATGGCGTTCTCCGATCACCAGAGGAAGTAAAAGAGCAGTGGTTTTAGAGAGTGGCTGTGCACGATAAAATAGCCAATAATTGTACACTCCTTGCTAGGCCTTTACGGGCAAGTTTAGGCATCAACTTTAAGCGGTAGAATTATTTGTGGACAACTAAACTTCATGTGGACTCCAAAAATCAAGTATATTGAGACTACGTTGCCTATTTCCTTAGCAATAATAATAGAAGGCCCATTAATGGCATTACAAAATAGTGCGACTGGTTTAAGATCTCATTCAATACAATATATATTAAATAATACCGTTCATATACTCGTAATTCTATTAGTTAAGGCCAATAAACAATTATTAACCATCCTTTGAACCAATTGAAAGGTCCATGAGGAGATCTATAAACATTTCTTTATATCGCCGTCAAGGTTGTTTCCTATGAAATATAGTTACCTGTCGATCGGCCATTGCGTCGGCCTCATTGCGAATGTCATAGCTGTTCAAGCCATCGGGTTTAAAAAGAAACTTCATCGCCTTCAGATTAAGAGGTAAGCTATTGAAGAGAACATCCAGCGTGCGTGGTAAGATACCTGCATTCTGTGGCGTGCCTGGAAATGATTAACAAGTACAAGATAGACTATCTCTATAGTACTATTCCACATTAAACAGCACAAAAACACAATTTTACACATCCATATCTATATATGAATGCGACTCAACACTCTACTCATTTAGACCGCATATGTATATAATGAAAGTCGCCTTGAGACTTACCACCCATGGTGTAAGTTTTGCCGGATCCGGTGACGCCGTACATAAAGATGAGCGCTGGCTTTCCAGAGAGGACGTCGCGAATAGAGGGTATTGCAACTCGATGGAACACTTCTGCTTGATCGATCCGCGATGGGAAAATGTACTCGAATGTATACCGTACAGGCTTTTGGCTGGCCAATTGTCTTTGCAAAGTAACAGAATTAGTTAGAAAAAGTCATATACCGCAAGTGGTGGTCAATGCTCTTCCTTTAGGGTCGTGTGATTCCCAGGTAGGTAGAACTTACTCAATAAATCCTCTTTGCACTTCTCTCCCATAGACGTCTTCAGATAAATTGCATATCATTCAATGCATGTCGCGTTGAACTGCAACAGTTACGGAACGATATGCAACAATGCGCGTCGCGCATCATCGTTATTATAGGAATTCCACTGAACGGCCAAATGCCACAAGCAACGGAACGCCAGGACTGACAAGGCACTCGGTGTAAAGCTTTACAGGAACCTACTCAGGCCAAAGAAGAGCCATACTCACATGCACACCCATCCTAGCCTCACTGTATGATACTCGAACACTTTCAACTAATCTACAAATACACCTCATTAAAATGTTGTTAATAACTTTAACTCATCAACGCCATTATAGCGGTGCTCAACGAGCACGAGTGAACTAAACTTCACTTGAAATACTACCTTTGTCCACTAAGCTGCGCGGCCATTTGTGGGTTGACCACTATCGTCTGAGGATCTTCAATTTCAACGACTGTCTCCTCGTGGTCAGGAATCGGTTTCAGACGCAGATAGACCTCAACGCGGTCCATTTCACCCTCGTTCGACGTATCCGAGCTTCGTGCGCTATCTCCACTAGAAGCAATAGGGGCCAACGAACACCAACAAATAGCAAGATTTGGTTACATGTTTCAGAATTGTATGAGTTGTGTTCCTAAAAAAAGACTGTACATAAAAATAAGGTCACAAATGTTAACAAACGTACCGCTATTGTTCCACATGTTTTTCGAAAATATAACAAATGCTCCCTGCTTACAACAGAAATTACGCCGCGGCTTGCTAAATGTACTCATTTATTTTTCAAGCGTCCTTTAGACCCAGTGGTATCTACAACTAATCAACAGGGGATTGCTGTTATCATTTGTACTGATTTCACAATGCCCAACTGATAGAATAAATAAAGCTTTCTAAAACAATTAAGTTTATAATGTCCGGTCGGCGCGATTTCAGAAATAACTTCAAAGCATTTTTGGCACTATAGCTCGAGTTTAGTCGGGCCCTTAGCAACAGCATATAATCAGCGGTATTTTATACGATGTAAAAGCGTCGCGCACGGAAATTGGTTAGTACTTGTATTGTATCTCAATTGTTATATGTTCCGCGTTGTTATTATACAACAAGTAGGCCTTGTAGCAGTCTAGCATTTTGAGAGTGACATAAAAAGACTCACCTAAATAAATGATTTATATTAAGAGTGACGGTTGGAAAATAAGTATTTATCACTATCTACCCAAATGACAAATTCTTCTTGCGTTTAATGCATCATTCTGACAGAAAGTTAGCGAGCAACAAACTTGCCATTGGTACCCTATAGGTGTCAGCCAAATCAGGTTTACCGATATTCAGTAGTTAGTTGAATTTGTCTTGAAATTGGCGTATTAAGTTCTCATTGCAAAGACATTAAGCCCTGTTAACTGATAACTTGTTGCGATTACAACTCAAAACTGTAACTTCTAAGCCGTAGTCTAATTCGATATTACCCGTCATGCAAGGGGTGAAACATATAAGGAAATGGTGCCAATTACCGGCACTAGGCTGAAATTCTAAAATGAATGGACCCTCGAAATTTAAACTGTGGGTCTTAACGAAGTTTTGCTGAGCTCATCATTATTAACATCCTGCGATTGAATTTCTGTAAAAGCTTACCCAGACATCTCTAGTACATGTACCGGTAGCTAAATAAAAGACACGAATATACGCTGCAAAATTCGCTGATAACACAGAAACGGCGATCTTTGAATAAAGGTCTCCGATTGTTTAGAATCCACAACTCCCACAGTGGCGCCTTTCAAATTCGCAATAAGGGCGGAGTTTCTCAATAGAAACTTGGTCTTAGGTTCTGCACCGGGGTAGAAATTCGCTTACACGCGCGCAAATTCAAAATACCAATGCCGTGCCGGTTGTATTTAGTTGTATGAAATTACAAATGTTAAGAACAGTGATTTGCTGCATAGTACTTAGCAATCCGGCAGATTCGGAGTTCTACGATCATACTGATCAAAATAAAATAGATACTTGTATTTATTTTTTATTTATTTATATTTTATTTATTAATCTATTTATCACGCTGCTATAGCAATGATTATAGATAAATAATAGTCATAATAATAAATGAGAATGATACTCGAGCTAACTATATTAGATCACCTCACCCGATGTTTTTAAATGTTTTTTTTCGATAGAATGGCTCTCAATGTGCCACTGCATAGATTCTTTCGCGAGTTTTAAATTTAAGACTGTAGCAAAAACTTGTATGTAGAACTGTATGTCGTAACTGTATATGTAGATTGTATGCAGAATCTCTGCATGGGCTAAACATACGGACTGGAACCATCTATACAGGACTGCTTTTTTATCACAATTGCCTCTTTATCATTTTCTATTGTCAGAGCAGCTACTAGATAAAGTATGCAAGTTTTTTTTGGTACAATGTCACGAAGGTGTATATGCCAGAAGCTAACGCATCTTTCGAATGGAACATTGATATTCATTCAGCTTCAGAATGAGAATGTCGTACAGACTTCTTATGTATTTATGATTATCAAAATGATATTAAAAGAATGATAACTGTGGATTTTCTGTAGAATCTATATCAGACTTTTGTGGCAGGACGAGTTTTTTTGGACGATGGCCGCGGCACGGTGATTTACATACAGCGTATCCCGTAATGTCCATTTATCCAATAGTGCTTTCATTGTATCTTGTTTGACTGCGCTTGCTTACGCCGCCTTAGTTGAGTTTTTTCATCATATTGACTGTTTGACTTCCATATCTATAACGCAAAAGCCATCAGCAGGAGATAATTACACTTCGCCTTGTCGGCACAATGCCGAAAGGTTCAGTCAAATAAAAGGAATTAATCACTCTATGGACAGACATTTTAGCATACATTTAAGCCATGTAGTCGAATTCAGTGATTCTAAGCTTATATATTTCAGGCAATTTTGGCCGAGTTTTCGCCTGGGAGGCGGGTTTTCATGCTTTTCGAGGAACCGAGAGACGAAGGGTCTACTAGTACGGGCCGAAGCCGCACCGTTTCACTCTGATTTAAGGCTCGGAGGAATATGGATGCTGTCCCCTTTTCCTGCTCCTTAAAGAGGATTCTGACTTCTCTACAGGGTAGAAGGCCGCGATTAATGATTTCGGCCTTGCCTTACCTCTTTGGAGGACTGGATGATTTTCTTGTGCGGTTTTCAATCTTAATATCTGAGAATATACGATGGGGAACAATTGTGCCTATATGTCACTTCAGAAAGGAACCTGCAAAAAAGTTTTAGGTACTTTAATGGTCTTTAGGTGGTATGTTGTGGTACTTGTGCAGTATCTTTGTGGCACCTTTGTGATATGAAGACTGTTTTTATGCTTCGTGTGGTAGTACGTTGTAGTACTTTTGTATTACATGGTAGCCTTGTGGTATGCCATGGCAATTCGATGGTTTATTGTGGTAACTTTGTAATACGTTGCGGTGAGCTCGTGGTAGCCTTATCGTATGTTGTGGCGTCACGGAAGTAGCTTCGGGTTTTTTCGTGAGACATCTGGGCTACACTGTGGTACATTTAATTTGTATTAATGGTTCATTTTTTTTGGAGTGTATCGTGCGACTCCTGCTTCTGTAACAATTTAAGAGGCGACGCTACAAGTGTCTCGTCTGCTTTAATTGCCCTCTGCTAAAGCTGTTTTTAAAATGGAGCAGTCAGGTTCGTAAATTAGAAAGGATGATCAATTAATTAACTCATATTTAAGTCACATTGTACGCAGCAGGGGCTATTCATAAATATATTTCGAATCCTCCGATTGTTAGTTACCAACATTAGGTGTCCCTTCTTCATGTAGTGTAATATTTGAATTTGTACATCCAGGATATTATTCTAATGCGCGGATTTAAACTAGCTATTTCATAAAGCAAATTTTAGGTGTAACATGAAATCACATTCAATACGTCATTTAGAGACATAGAATCGAAACCAATTAGTTCATTGGATATGACAACGTTTTTACGTTCCGGTTGCTGTTAACTACCATTGTTTCGCTAGTCATCGTCGAGCACTTCATGTATTACTTAGCCAGTAGTACTCCCTCGGTCCTGCTGTTACCCCTCCAGCACACATTTTGTCACGACCTCTTATCTGCAAGCAAAAACAAATTTTTTCTTACTGTTGCTGTCTTACTTCTTAAATGGAAGTTCCACTCGACTATTTAGACAACAGCCCGGCACATTGGTTGACGGTTATGTTTTGTGTACAATATCCCTTCTTTCTTCGCCAACATTCACTGGATTTGCCATTTGTCGTCGAGGCCTAGTACCTGTCGACCAAACGAACGCCAGTTTAAAAGCTTTTGAGAGCTCATTCCAAAATCACCTTAGCCTGTTTTTTCGAGTGCCGAAATCAGTAAAATAAAAACGTGACACAACGCCGATAAATATTTACTGCTTAGTCGATGGCTGATCGCCGCGTCCCCACGTCTATGCTACATCGCAAGGAGGCGCTAAGCTTGTCTTGCCATTTAACTCCTAGCTCGTCGTAACATGATGAGGTTTTTCTGGTGGTAGATTTTTTTTAGCTCTCTGAACACAGAAACCCTTTCCTGGCCATTGCCGCCACATCAACGGAATCGCCGAAGAAGGCGCCGCCATTCGGGCTTTCGCCGTCCGTTATTCGCCGAAGAGGAAGCAGGGCCAGTAAACAAAGCCAACGACAGCGCCACATATCAGAGCGGCAGACAGCTATAGACTCGCAGGGTATCATCATTTGCTGTCCACCGTGCTCTCCAGTACTTTGCTCCTTCCTCTTGGCTCTAGCAACGACAAGTGTCGGCGCCGCTGCTGCAGCTACTGTGTATGCGGTGTTCTAAATATTTTGCCGTGCAGTTCGCTGTCGTCCTGGTGGAAGACAAAATTGGCAGTGCGATGTAGTGAACGGTGTTGTACATTCATCTATCGTCCCCCTTCAGCGGTCGGTGTTCGTGTTTTCTCGTTCTTTTTTGTCGTAACGACGAAAAAATCGGCAGCATGCGCTGTCAATAACGGGAGTGCATGTGCGTGTTAACGAAAATCGGAATTAATAATAGTGGTTGAATTGTCGTTGTCAGGGCGGTGCGTTGGCTTTAATGCGGGTGAATCAATGGCGCTCCCGAAATGAATTCCTACTCGCAGTGAATCGTCAGTCCGTAATTAAGTGTTCCAGTCGTTAGCGGTCACTTGAATCATAAATCGTTACATGGTAGGCATCTGCAGACTAGGCGAAGATTATGAAAGTCTGGCTTTTAGGGATTTCAAAGGCTACCCTCTCTCTTCTGTTCCTCCGGAAACAGCTGGGTAAGAAAGATAATGGTGAACAACGACTTTTTGGGACACTTGATTTGCTGCTATCTTGCTTAATTATGTTGATTTGCTGCTATCTTGCGCAGTTATGAGTGATTTGCTGATATCTTACTTAGTTATTTTTGATTTGCTGCTATCTTGCTTAGTTATGAGCTGCTTGAAGTCGAGTCAGTTTTAATTTACCGAACTATGTGACGTTCTGTCAGAATAGATCGTAGCATATCAGTGAACTGATGCAGTGAGCTAAAGCTAGGTTGAAGTTAATCCACTGGTAGTAAATACCACCCGTATAAGGGATATAAAAATAACAATAAAACTGGTAAAAATATCAGTAGTAATATATATTTGTTAGCTCATTATTACCATCTATACATCACCACATCACCAATACTAATCATACGGTTGCTTTAGCCTGACAATACCGTAGTTGTCGAAGGGGGACGCTTCTGTTTTTCTATCACGCCTTAACCTAAGTTTTTCATGAAAGGTACGTTTCATTGTATCCGCGAGTGCCATTGTCACGGGCTTGACACATTTTTGCAACGGTTTTCCATGCACTTCCATAAGCTGTAGTGCCAGAGGAGAGGCGGTATATAGAAATCCTAACTTTGATTTAGCCCAAAACTTTCGCTTAACCAGACCGGGTGTGTGCTTGTGTTAAAGAAGTGACAGTTTTCCTGCTTGTATTCCTTCTTGGCCTTTTATATGGTAACCATAGTCTAGTAAAATCTTCATGCGTATGGATGGGTCCCTCTAACCACCAGTTGAGCTTTTTATTGCACAGGTAGCCTATGTTTTAGCATGTTTTTTTCATCTGTAGTGATCCAAAATACTTTGATCACTGACATTTATTGATCGGCGAACGATGCTTGCAAAAAATTTTAACATCATTTCACAACGTTAAATTGTATTTTATTGTTCATGGCTAACGGCGTGATGTGACATAATGTAGGGCTTATAGGTGAGAAAATTTTGTGTGCCTGTGTCGTTGTATGACATAGATACATACGGGTAGGACAATCAGCGAACATGGTTTCTCTTTTTCGATTAAACCTATTGTGTAGGAGCTATTTTTTACATCTGTTTAGTATGCAGAATGATGTAACTATCCAACTGCTAGTCTTTGTTTAAACAGATTCATTCACTCGAACAATTAGTAAGTGAGCTTACAAGAAGCTCTCTATTTTTATATCGTTGATGCTGTTTTTAGAAATCGAACTGATTGCCGGACACTGATACACCTAATAATAAAACGTTCAAATATTGAAGAAAAATTTGTGCGCTTCTTACCTAAGACACAATTTCGATATCACACCTGTTAGACATAAGATGAGCTGAAGTTAGTGCCTTGTTTGTAGTGAACCAAGAACGGTTCGATGTACATTGAAATATTGCTATCATTATTATTATCTTTATTATTGTTATTATTACTTAAAATAAACTTCTGTAGATACCATGAGTGGACATTTCTGTGACTATCGTGATGTCTATCACGTACTTGTGCGAGATATTATCCGCAAGAAAGGCCTTAACCTTTTCATCCGTATCTCATTTTCAAATAGACAGATCCTTCTGAGGGCATTTATTGTCGAAACTTTCTTTTCTTCTACACGCTTTGTTTCTTTTTACATCAGCAAAGCATGCCATTGCTTTAAACGTCCTATCTTGCACAGAAGCGTTTTTATCCTTAAAAATGTTTGTAGCGCTTACTTAATAAAGAATATTGCTTTTTTCTTCGTGATGCAATAATGGAAATAAAGTTTCGTATTAGTTGAATATCAGCACTTCATCCACTGAATAACTTCAGATTTATCTTTCGAATAATAGATGTATACTTGGCGGAGTGTTTTCTTGACGGCGAAATGGCAAGCCAATCTCGCAAAATTACTTAATGTAACTCAAATCTGCGTGCTGTAAAATAAATGCCTGCAGAGTACAGACAACTAATTGCATATTGGGTGAACTGCTATTATTAGCAAGCAAATAATCGAGACGCGAGTTCAATAACAATACTGAACTCTGCTGTTTACGGTACTAGGTTATATATAATGATATTGATTGATGATGATTGAATTAATCGTCTGCCGTGGTCAAATGGTACTGTTTTTGTTGAGGCTGAGGTTGGTTATCCTAGCAACTGTACCCAAATTTTTACACCTTAAATACCATTCGGGCTTAAATTGTTTTTTTCGTACCAAGGATTTTCCGTCAACCTTCAATGATTGTTCGCAACATTGTTTATCGGTAACGCTTTGGTTTACCAACGATTATTTCGTGCCAAAATCTACAGCAATATTTTAGAAGCTCGCGGTTAATACAATTGACTAAAATCAATACAATATTTAAATGGTATCGATCAGTGTCAACTTATAACATAAAAGCACAGGCGACTTAATTTAAACAAAATATTTATTTTCAGCTTGGTCAATCTAATCGAAATACCGTCCGAGCTGCGGAAACACACCCGTGGACAGGCGTTGATTTGCCTGATACCGCCAGCTTTGCAGGGTATGGAACGAATCGAAAGAATTTTGGAAGACATCATTCGTGGGGAAGCCGTTAACGATGATGGAGCAGGATGTGTTGACTACAGTATCCAAGATCAGCTCGCTGAACTTGGTACGTTCTGTTGACATATTAAACCATCGCTTACAAATCTATGGGAACTACGTTGGTACGACACTGTGCGTAGTTTTACGTTGCTTCTTACGCAGACGAAGCTTTAATATCAGACGTGGGCGGAACTCTTTTACAATTGAGATGTTTTTTATGAAGAGATATCTCGATAAAAAGCACTAGCTCTGTAAATTGCCCGGTGCGTGTTCTTTTACGGTGTTATAGTGAGCAGAACCACAAAGACAAATGTCATGGTGTGTAGTTTCCAAGTTGAGCTTAGAGGAAGAGACTCATCAGCGTTAAACTAAAAACGATCGGATAAGAAATCCTTCAAATCAGTGCCGTATATATACCGATTTTTTTTGTAGACTTATGTAGTTTATGGGTACGGTTGATAGCAAAAGCAGGCAGTAGCGGTTATCGAACTATTTATGCCGACCTACTTTGATTTTTTTGTTGTCAGAGTGGATCCTTAACAAATGCATAATAGCGTCATAAAGTTGATGAACCCAAGAAATGACAACTGTAAGGTGTCTTGTGAAAATTGTTCAAATCGGTGTGATAAATAATGCTCCTGTTCTGGGCGACGCCTAAAATTATATATGACCTTTTTGGGGCACTAGCAGATTTGATGGCTCAAAAATTCGATTTATTTGGGTGTATTTTTTACACGTTTTACCACTTGATAAACGCACATCGCTTAGCCTCTGTTTTTATTGAGCCACTTTCACCAAATAACTGTCAGTACAAATCCCCCTCATTTATTCTAATCAATTCAGCTTACGCTTAGTTAATCACAATCGATCCGAGACCACAACCGCGGTCCCGCCTAAAGGACCCTCACAAGTAAAACTTCGTGATATACGTTAATAAACACCTCATATTTGCATTGATGAAGTTTGGATGACTCATGGAGGTCCCGCCGAGGTGGGACGGTTTTGGACGGCCTGTCGCTCGCCTCTGTTCTTGATATTAAGGTAGACCATGTCGCTTGGGATGATACACCTAATGAATGAGACGTTTCAAGTATATCGTATCAATAATGATTCTGTTCGTAGCATCGAAGACATTGCAGTGTTGTGGTTGGACATCAACGTCAGGGCCGATGACACCGGTTTTGCTTGATGGGAACTGACAACTGTGACGAAAGCTAAATCAGCCATTCCTTTTCCACAGCGGGCTATCGAAGCACTCAACGCTCAATGCAAGATGCCATACGAGAAACATGATTCGAATGACCTTCCACTTATGCTGTTGAAGTACCACAGTTGTCGGCACCGTCGACATCCATCAAAGAGTATTGCCATCAAGGGAGCTTCTTTCTTCATAACAACTTCCCTCCGATTCCAATATTATCATCACCATTATCAATATTACGATTACACACAAAAGTAGGTTGATTAGGCACACACGCGTAGGTTGATTACTCAACCTACGCGTGGGCCTACAGAAAATACTTCACTATCATCCGAAATTTTTGCAGCATTCGTTGCCAATATACACTATTTATTCTAGTCGTTTGCCATGTTTTTGTTAGCTGGAACAAGTCTCAATTCAAAGATTTGTAAGCATAACGCATTTTTCTGATTTGCTCCGGAAGAGCCATGTTTTACCGTACGTCAGCCGTTCGAAATTTTTAGATGCCTTAGGAAAATTTTTTTATAATACGACAGGAAGACGATTTTCCGTATTGAGTACTTGATTCCACCAACGTCGGAGAAATTATCATTTCACTGCTGCCTTCTTGGCATGTGTGTCGCCGATGCTTGCCCTTTTTAGTATTGGTCGCAATTTGTCCAGTTTCTTTAGAAAAATTAGGAGTGCCTGTATTAGTTCCTCATTTTGCTGGCCTGTGTTTTACTCGTGGATAAACTAGTGATTATAACTGCACAAGTGTAATGCGTTTAAAAAATGTTCCCTCCAGCTTCTTTATCACATCTGATTGTGCTATCTGCAGCAACTAAAGGTGTGGAGTCGCAGTGCGCATCAGACTTCCGTCCGGTGCTCATGAAAAACGTGACGTATATTGCTGGCGCGGTGGTATTTAACGACAAGGGCGAAGTACTGTTGATGCAGGAGGCTAAAGTATCATGTGCGGGTACTTGGTACCTTCCTGCTGGAAGAATCGAACCTGGTGAACAAATCATTGTAAGTCGGAATTTTTGCTTTAGTAGAATGGGTTACATATAATTTTTTGGGTATTTTACACCGAAGCTTACTCTAGAAACCCTAATAAAGGCCTTGCTAAAAGTATAGTTTGTTAATCATGGATAATAGATATTATATGGTGATCACTTTAACGAATAGCGTTTGCGAAAGCGCTTTAGTTGGACTGTCGTGGACTAACGCGACCGTGTGCTCTCTAATATATTTAACACTCTCCGCATTTCTAGGAAGCTGTGCGGCGTGAGGTGCTTGAGGAAACTGGCTTGGAATTTCAGCCTCAATCGCTGCTCTGCGTAGAGACCGCTAAAGGCTCCTGGTTTCGATTTATCTTCACTGGCGAAATCGTAGGAGGAAAGCTAAAAACAGTTGCTGAAGCAGACGCGGAATCCCTTCAGGTAGTTTATTTCGTTACTTGCTATTTGACTACGTAATTTATAATTGCATACAGGTTGTTTGATGAAGGGGGCATATAGGTAAATTGTCTTAGCATGATCTTTGCATTCTTAGCTTTTTTAGCTTAATTCGTTACTATGATTCGTACATGAAATGAGAGAGAGAGCAGGCTGTGGATTTATTACACGCCAATAAAGTAAAATTACAGACATAATTTATTTAAAGGTTTTTTTGAGCCCAATGGCCGTAGCTTCTTACATAGTAGCATATGTTCCATGAGGGTGGTATAAGCACGGTTATTCAGTTTTTCAGCATCTAGTACAGTAACAGCATGGACTATATTGACTTGCTTATTATAAAATAAATTTACAAGGTAATTCTTTCATTTCATCTTATTTATCAAGAATTAGAAAAGAACATATTTGGCGTTTACAGCAGTACGTTTTATAAAGAAAGGGTTGACCTCCTTGATGTGTGCACTAGTTATCGGTTTGACTACGGATATATTTTCAGTGCAAACAAGATAGATTCTAGTTGATTTTTTAAAATGCTTTAGGATTATTTTCTGTTTTAAGTACATTTATAATATAACCCTATACAGAATAACTTGAATCAGCCGCAAAATATGCCCTTCTAAACTTGCCTTAATTGAACTGGAGAAAAATATCTCAAGAAAAGAATGTTCGCCTACATATCTTTGAATACTCAATGGAAACCTTACATTAGATTAGTTTTACAATAGTACCTAGAATTCGCCTATATTATAGACCACATTATTTTAAATTGACTGAATGTACAAGACCGAGCATTATAGTGTGGCTGTAATATTAGCCACATTTGAAGTAAAGGATGGCCGATGTATATCTATTCGCCATAGGCTGATAGCAAAACATTAATTGATAAAAAAAATGGTATTGCTTGTAGGCTGCCTGGGTTTCGGATATATCTTCGTTAAGCTTGCGAGGGAAGGACATCATCAATGTGATCGATAGGGCCAGGTAGGCGCTACTAAATAGGACAACCTGTCTGTCTTTTATAACTTCGCTCTCTACTCTATTGAAAATAAGCATAGGTACTTTGTCCTTTTAAATTTTATTAATAATATCTGTATAAACGGCACAGTATTTTAGTATTTTGTTGATTTAAAGGGCATTATTACAACAAATGAAAACTAAAATTCCAGCATTTTAACTTGTGTTTAAAGCGTAGTAGGTACTTTGGGCATTCGATCTCTAAATTAACGTACTGTTAAAATATTTATCAACATGCTTCTGCTAATAAATATATTTATTCATTTATTTACGTTGTACTATGCATATTGCGATATATGTAAGACATAGGGTACATTGTATACACTATAGACTCTAAGTCCATCGGAGCCTTTACCTGTCAGAGATGATTCATTGTTCTCTGGACAATAATTTCAGGCAGTACTTTTCCGATCTGAATAGGGTGAACTTTTCCCTCCCAGCGGTGAAAAGCCACTGCAAAATCTATCTTCGAATTGTGTGCATTATCAAAAAGAAGCTCAAGTAAGTCAGCAAAAAATACCTAGGACCTTTATTTTTGCTCATACGTTCGAGTGGTCGGAAGTAATATATATATGTATATATATATATATATATATATGGATGCTTTCAATAAATACAAATTAATTCATATTTTTGGATGGGGACTATTTTGAAGTAAGCCATTATTTCCGAATTAACCACCGTCAGTTTTAGGTGGTTCCGCATTTAAAATGAGCAGGGTCCCCAGCGATTTTAGCAACCATCGTCCTTAGCAGTTGAGATATTATTTCCTAATATGACCAAACATCTGAAAATCAATTCAGGTAATTACAAAATATTTCGTTTCGCACTGTAACTTTTTCTATATCTCTCTTCAGTAACCGGGTGCACTTGTTAATTTCCGACAAAGGTTACCCTCACGTACCGTTGAGCGAGATAAATCCAACGCGTAGCGTTCATACGGCTCTAAAGAGGTTCATGAATCATGTTTTCACCAATGATCCGCCACCTCACAAGCCGCATGGAGTGTTATCGGTAATTGAAAAAACACGACTTTTTAGAGGGATTAAATTTTGAAACGTTAGTTATGTTGAACGAAAATTGTGCACAGCATAATTCTAGGAGCCTTTCCTACCGTCAACTAGCAAAAATAATTATTCCACACTAAAAAATCGCATTATTAATAGAAATAATGTTGAGTAGAAAAATTAGATCTCTATGCAGCGAGAGCGAAGAATATGAAATGCTCATAGTAAAAAACGTTTTACATGTTTCGTATAATTTTGTTGTTAAGTAGTTATTACTTGAATTTTGGGATAACTTTTAGTGATGGTGACGATGACCCTTTCAAGTAAAAGTAATGCCAACTAGAGTGAAAGTACAATCGGGTAAGTGTGTAAACGGCATTTGTACTTCTATATCTTTTTGACACTTCTGCTTTAGGTAGAAAATGACCATAATTATGCTTAATAGACTGCGTTTTAGAATAATCGGTACTTTTAAATAAAGACGTGGAAAAAGTTGTCTTCGTCAGCGGTTATCATAAAGTATGCAAGCAGTTATAAAGGACTGACGTTATATCACATATGTAATAATAACTAAGTATTACATATACGCACGAAGAACAGAACACATTTTTGGTGACTCATTATATTTTCCGTTACAGATCGAACATGATGGCACTCCAATCCATGCGAACGATGGACTATGCCTTAGCGTGTTAGTTTCTTGCAAAAATTGCCTTGAAGAGGTAAATGCACAATTTGTCACTATTAGTTCCACATGAAGTTATATGAACAGTTAGTGGTACCGCTGATGATACCGGTTCTATCGCAGTAAGGTAGAAAAAAAGTTGCTGCCATCCTTTACATTATTTTTAAAATAAAACTTTACGGGCAAAACAGCGAAAGGATACTTTATTGTATGTTGTGGCCATTGTTTATTATTCATACGTTAGCACTTCTTTAGAATGATGCTCGAGCGGGCATATGCCGGATTTTGAAGGTAGAAGGTATTTGTCCATATTAATCTAGATTGTCCCCTTAGCCTTATTTGCCAGTCGTTGCATCTCTATGGTGTTTGAAAACCCGTGTTGTTGTTTCCGTGTGGTAAGAGTAGTCTAGATAGTTGTTGCGTAGTTCGGTAATGGTCCGGTTTTTACATACTATGAGGTTCGCAGTCGCTTTCATTTAAACGTGTAATTACACACGACCTACCTGAGTATTGAGAATGAGTGTAAGTTAGAACAACCTGCGCAATACTGGTGTACACTTCGCTTAACGGATACACTATAGCAGATTTAAGCTAAGTAAGAAGCCAGAATGATCTAACTCCAACTGCCTGTTTTTCAGGTGTCTTTGTGTCCCAGCTACACCTGGCTTGAAATTAGCACCGAACTGGCCGATCGATTACAAACTAAAATTAAACCCCATAAAATCGCAGCTCTAACGGTCTGATTAGTTGTAATGGTTGCCGACCGAATGGAAAAAATGCGGAATATTTCCTATAAAAAGGGGTTGCAGAAAGGTACCAGAGTTTACCATGAAAATACAAAAATAAATCCGATGTTATAGTATATTGTTTACTCAGGAGCAGGACGGCGAATTGGTGGCCAATTAACAAATTGTGAATAACATTTGCCAAAGCGGCGGAATTGTGGCGTGTAACGCTCTTTCTAAAGCAAGTATTGCACTTGTATCTAATCATGCAAATAGTTGAAAACAGTATTTTCTGCAACGAGTTGTTTTGTCATTCTTCACCCAGAGCAATGGGGGACAGAAAAAGATATAAGCCAGCCTAAGAACAAATGATATGCTCAAGACTTACGTTACAAGAAGGGTGTAATTCTACCCAAATGAAACGCCAAGTGGGAGAATCTAACAAAAGTGGCCGGTATCTGACCGGCCATGATTTTTGAACTAACCCTCGCAAGCGGGCTGGATATTTTCGATACGTATTAAACTGCCTCGAATGTGTTCAGAGTAATGAGTTTTGGGAGTAGCCGTGATTGCTTTAGAAGCAAGCACAACAGTTAGTTCTTATCTCGGGACGATATTACTTTAAACATATTTATTATAAATTATTAACAATGTGCAGCAATATGACGCTTTCTGAAAAATGGCATGCCAGTGTCGTTATAATGTGACGAGCAACCTAAAAATTATAGGTATACATCTCGAGACTCCAGAACGCCAAACAATTTCAGAAACTCGTCACTTTTGTTGTATCAACCTAATAGCTAGTTGGTGCCTCTAAGCGATGCCTCAAATACACCAAATTATGTTCAATAACTAGTTGCGACGACCACAGGGGTGGCTCAATAATTAGCGGTACGCTGTTTGTACGTTCGCATCTTGTTGAAGGCATATACTCCTTGTATGTGTAACTCTGCTAGGGCTGTTTGAAGTAAGTCTGAGCGCACAAGTGGGAGAATCTTCAAAGAGTGTAAATTAGTCGCATCGTTTAATCGTGATAAGAATGTATCAGGCCTGTTAGTTCTCGCTGTTCACGCGCGATGGCCTCTACACAATCTTTCTTTCTCTGTCTCTAAGAAACATAATTATTGTGAAACTTACTATTCAAGTCTCAAAAACCGTACCACAGTAGTCGCTATACTAATCCATGACTTATCTGCGGCAATTATTGATGGTCGAACTTCGTGTATTTTACAACGTAGCAATCGTGTACATACATTGTGTAAATAAATCCAATGGTAATTTTACAACAAATGTCGCAGTTACATTCAGTGTAATACTTTTACCATAGAAACGGTGGAAATACATGGAGCGTGCATTACTACAAAAGGCTAAATCAATTGTGACCACGAATTCTAGCTACAGCAGTCGGCTAAGCTATAGTATACCTTAGATCTGCTCGATAAAGACCGATCAAGGTGAACTGTTTTCTTGCCTATCCTATTGCCGTGCACCACAAAAGCACTGATTTCATCAATTAAAATAGTAGAATAAAAAAAATCTCAAATCATAGCATGTTTCATTCATATCTTTCATCGCGTTTTGCCGTATCCAGCTACCACCAGCTAAACCTAAATGCTTAAGAGCTCTTCAGTGTTTCACAAATCTTTAGTTTTTTGGCTATTCCATGATCAATGACATTTCACAGGACGTTGTACGGGTGCAACCAGCAGCTATATATGACAATGCATGGTTGTGTATGCAGCTTAAAAATAAAAAAAAGAATAGCTGCAAGGCTTGTAAGTCTGTGATTGTTAAATTGTTAGAAAGTGTTTAAGTTATGCATATAATGCGATGCAACAAGAGCAATTAATTTTGTAATTAAATAGGCTAGTTTTCAATTCCGTACATAAACTTCAAAGTTTTACTAAGCTGCATGCAACCTGTATGCGAAACAAATTTCGTAGACCACTGCACGCACTGTGGTTGCTACCGACCCTTTCCCCGTTTCAAGTGTCTATAAGTGCCTCTACATGAATTTTTCTCTCAACCGGCGAAAAGTAATATTGAAGTTACGTCTCAATTGAATCAGGAGCTTAAATACAGTATTGAAATTGTCCAATCGAAGGGTCACAATTTCAGTGATTTATCATATACGTCGGATACAACATAAACGGTTCTAACACACATAGTCTGTTTGCTGCTTTTTCCATAGTTGGTATGCTTAACTTCCACGTGATTGACAGAAATGTTCTGAGACGTTGCGAATAAACACAGGCTTCTTATAAATCACGGACGTAAATCTCGACGGATATGAGTCGGAATATCGAAGATTATGTGGTCAAAAAATCACACTTAGGGCAACTGGGACTTGACAAATCATTGAGTAAACAACGTCTTTGAATAGGCCTACTTCCGCGGGTCATCAAGATAAGCCATTTTATGGTCGGCGACCCCATTGCCTATATGTCTACATCACGCTGTCCACTTAACTTTACATAGCTACGAAGATGACACGGATTATGATGCGAGGGCATTCTGAACCCTAGACACTGATTGCTGCTTTCCTTGTGCTGAAAAATATCGAACGCATGCTCCAATTATACTTGCTCGTTGAATACCCTAGTCTTCACTAGACAAGCTTGTTCTAGGAGAAACAAAATTAATACTACTAATAATATACTTTCTATAGTCAGGCACTTTTGCTACTGATTTACACGACATACGCTTGGTTCAGGTTTAAATTCAAACTCAACTAGTCCAGAGAGGCGAAAACTTTGGAACAAATTTCTAACCTAACGCGGGACCTACAACGGTATTTCACATGTTTTGTCGAATTCGGTAAAGGGAAAGAAATATGGAACACCTTTTAGCAACCATATCTGCATTTCGCAAAAGGTGAAACTGAACAATATGTCAGCGAGTCCGCTGTAGTCTGATAGTCACGTTCCGGCGTGATATTGGCAGCGCGACTTTCTCTGGAGCAAATCGTAAGCGAGGGCAAAAAACAGATAAAAAAACACTCAAGGATTAGATTTGTTAAGACCAACACCATACAATCATTCATTTTATTTTCTTTGAAAATAATTACAGTTCTTTTTTGCCAACTAGATTCAGAAATTCATGACAATCAACAGCAGGCAAGTCTAAGAGAACGCTGGTGCGCTGTACACATGTCTCTTCTTATTGAATCTCAAAGAGCCCGCATTGAGAGCTATCCCTTTTGGTTTTAACTTATTTGCAATAATTTGTTGTTTCTGCTCCTTCATGTCAGCGAGACGCTCTGCTTCCTTTTCCTTTGCCGTGTTCACTTCGTACAGCATCCTCTGAATTGTCTCGTTGTATTCAATCTGCTGGAAGTACCGTTTGCGTTGCCGCATCAGCATGGGAGCGGGCCTACCATCAAGATAGGACCAATCAGGTGTATCGGCAAGGATTCTACGGGGGTGGAATTGCCATTCAGGGGGAAAACGAAATGTGGTTAGAGACCTTTAATTATTAATCAATTTTCCATCGTGGCGTCATTTCATAGATAATTTAAGGAATAATTTGGGCATTTGTTTTAGAACAATAAAATACTAATTATAACGCCAATTAATTAGGAATTTCAATGGTTGAATCTACTGTCATATCTTTATGACGTGCTTGTTATATAGGATTTCGACCTTGGATTAATGGATCCTATTGACCTAACGAGAATGCAGCGGTTTCTTACCCAATTTTAATTATAGAGCCAAATTCCATGTAATAGGGTGAAGCAAAATGGTGGTTAATTTAATTTGTTTTCCGCCTCTTCTTTACGGCAAATTTCTTTGTCAGATCCAAATTGGTTTCAATTTCTGTGTCAATTCGATATTTTATTTTCATAGGCAAGCCAAAAAGGGTCACTGTCTATATGATTACTCAGTTAAAATCCCCGAGTCGCCTATACCTATATTTTTATGGCTAAACATCAGCCAACACTTAACGTCCACGATAGCGCTTTTTGCACTACTTCGTAAGACCCCATATAAATGTAAATTTGCAACGGCGGGAATCAATCTCGTGCACCTTCGTGTCTCCTTCGGTCTCAAGCTGCACATGAGTGCGCTAAGTCACTGAGCTGGCCTATACCTGTGTCTATTGAAGTGTCTTTCCTCACTCTTGCTTTCACGGTACCGCGCACCGGCAAGCGCAACTGGCGACGAATGCAGAGGTCGACTAGCAAGGGCGCCAAGCTTATTGATCGATGTAGCCACCAGATATATGGACTTATTTGTCAACATCGTGCGAAATGATTTGGTTGGAAAGCAATTAGGACTGGAAGTGTATGCGAGCTGGTAGCGCAAATCACTGGTCCTCCTGCGACAGCGCGACTGGATGCAGCAGTGGGGCATAGTTCATTCTGGTCAGAATCGAATACCAGTCGTCTGCTGTGTTTACCGACAAAGTGCGAGATTCATCAGCTTTATTGGAAAACGCATCACTCACTTCTTAACGCCGTACGGTTCAGTGTAGGAATGGCAACGAGATAGACTCACAAGTTTTAAGAAAGTCCGCCTCCTTGGTTTACTTATCCTACTTGTCCTATCAGAATGAACTTTTCACCGGGAAAGTTTCCGCTGTCAACCAAAGATGGCGCCACATGGACTGTGGTGATGCTCCATAAATGCGGGAACATCGCCAGAAAAGTGACGGCGCGATAGATTGGAGTCGTCGCGATCGTCTGGTTATCGAGCAGCAGATACGCGAAACCGGAGACGGCCGCCCACGGAAAACGGGTATTATATTGACGAGCTAACCCTCCTGTTGTCCCGCAAACGAGCGCGAAACAGTCCCGGTAGGCAGAGCGGACAAATGATTTAAGGTAAGAAAGTTGAGGTCCCCATACGAGATAAAGCATTTTTTTGTTGAGTCAGCCTAGCTTGGATAATATTGCTATAGCACGCAAGCAAATACAACCAGCACTCCCGTAGAATGTGCTCAGATTAGACATCATTAATTAGTGCATGAAATGAATTACGCAGCCGAGCATTATACTTAGCTGAAAAGTCGACAACTACATAAGAAATACTTTAGGCGGGGTGACATTTTATGAGGGTTTCTCGTTGACCGATGTACTTGAAACTATAGGATTGTATCACAATTAGTTGCCGGTTGGGTTGATCTCATTGACATTTTAAGATTTCAAGATTACGACAGGAACGTGGTAATCTTATTATGTTCAATACATAAAGAAATGTCATTGTTATTCAAGGTCTGCCAACATTCCGTAAAAATTTGTACAGTCATTTCAAGTTATCTCATATCAGCTGTCGTATCATGTGAAGAGAAGTTCGGCTAGCAAATATTCCGGTAATATTGTTATTATGTGTACATATTGTTTTGTACGCGCTAAGTTGAAATAGTTAGCGACATCAACCATGCTGATCTCCGCGCCTGTGAGGTGGACACTGCACGATGCTTGATCAGACATCCAGGCGAGTCTACGGTAAAACCGACCATACATACAGCCAATTGATTGCGATAATTAGGCGGCCGACTCACTAGTTGAGCAATGAGCGCTGTGTCTATGTACAGCGGCAGCATATTTTCATAGAAGCCACCAGAATGTCTATCGAGTGACAATCTGAGCGTTATCAACACAGACGTGAATGCAAAACTGTACATTGAGCCATGAGTGATCGATTCGTGTCAAATAACTTTGGATGCAAAGCTCAAATACAGTACTTTTTGTAGAACACATTTTTTATTATTTGTATAGATTAAGACGTTTTTATTGCGATGCTGCACACATCTTATCGTTATTTCCGCGGCGATATAAATTCTTAATACGAACTAGTTTGAGACTTGTTGTAGAAGACGGAGGCTTATCATTATATGACCTTTTCGTTGTTATTTTTGCTGACGGATGTCGCTGCAGTTTCGAATGCAACTTCTTAATACACCTGCATTATTATTAGACATTGCACTAGGGGATAAGACATAAAGCAATATAAACTCGTAATCACACGTTTAATGGGTGCCACATATGTAACGGCCACGAAGTGCGATCAAACGCGGTATACGGCGATTGATCTAAAGTAAGACCAACTCCAGTGAACTTCAAATCCCAGCAAGATCAACTAGATTGTTCAATCAATTAGATTGCTCTTTACTGAATGAACGCTAAAACATTGTGTTTCAAATAAGATTAATGTTCATGAAGTAGATAGCTATGCGAAAATTAAATTTCTTTTAGCATACTTAAGTCTCAAATTGCATACAGGGATTTGAGTACGAATGCCTCCTATGCATATGAGGGATCTTGATGATATTAAGGTCATGAAGGTTTTGATTAAATAGAAGAGCAAGCTTCACAAGTATTATTTTTGCCATGTGGCAAACTTTCGGGACATTGTACTTCGCTTTTAGACATACACTGTGGTGAGTGATTTGCTTCAAATATAAGTAGACATTGACGATTAGTTCGTGTAAATGGCTTATTGTACGTATGTAAACGGGAAACCAAAGTCCATCAGCCAATAAAAGCTGCCTGTAATAAATGACCCCATCTATACATAGTTGTGGGGCATACTGAACTAACGCAATGGATGGCTTATCTTCCATCTGAATTTTATTGCACTTGCAGAGCGATGCCGGTCCTTCACGTGTTGGCAAGCCTTCGAGGCACTCGGCATATCATGGGTCTACAGATACGATTATGCTCATCTACTGCTAGAACGACAAAGATGTTTATTAACGGCAAATTTGTCGACTCGAACACGAAGGAATGGGTGGACCTTCGAAATCCCGCTACCAATGAGGTGGTAACACGGGTACCCTGCTCCACCCAAGATGAAATGAACGCAGCTGTCGCCAGCTGTAAAGAAGCTTTCAAATCATGGAAGGCGACATCGCCCCTCACCCGGCAACAGTGCATGTTTCGCCTTCAGAGCCTAATCAAAGCTAATATTAAAAGGTTAGCTGAGAATATCACAACCGAGCAGGGCAAAACTCTGGCTGACGCTGAAGGCGACGTTCTTCGTGGACAACAAATCGTTGAACACGCGTGCAGTGCCACCTCTCTGCTCATGGGCGAAACCGCCAATCAGGTCACTAAGGATATGGACACTCATAGTTATCGGCTGCCACTTGGCGTGACAGCGGGTATCTGCCCCTTTAACTTCCCCGCAATGGTGCCGCTATGGATGTTTCCGATGGCGATTGTTTCAGGCAATACCATGCTACTTAAGCCATCCGAAAAGGATCCGGGTGCCACCATGATACTCATGGAACTTCTTAAGGAAGCTGGCGTTCCCGACGGCGTCGTGAATGTCATCCACGGTACGCAGAATTCAGTTCGTTTCATTTGTCAGAACCCCGACATCAAGGCCATTTCATTCGTAGGCGCCGATACTGCCGGCAAGTATATCTATGAGGAAGGCGCTAAGCATGGTAAACGCATGCAGTGCAATATGGGCGCTAAGAATCACGGTGTGGTGATGCCCGATGCTAATAAGGAGCACACACTCAACCAACTGGTGGGCGCCGCTTTTGGTGCAGCCGGCCAACGCTGCATGGCGCTCTCAACAGCGATTTTCGTCGGGGAAGCTCGCGAGTGGATTCCCGACGTGATCGAGCGAGCAAAAAAGCTCCACGTGAATGCTGGTCACATTCCCGGCACCGATGTCGGCCCAGTGATCAGTGTCGAGAGCAAACAACGTATTCACGAACTGATTGAGTCGGGCGTCAAGGAAGGCTGTAAATTACTCCTCGATGGCCGCGGCATCGTCGTAAAAGGCTTTGAAAAAGGGAACTTTATTGGTCCCACCATCCTTCACGGTTTTTCGTCGTCTATGCGCTGCTACCGCGAGGAGATTTTTGGTCCAGTTCTGATCTCCACCGAAGTCGACTCTCTCGACCAGGCTATTGAAATGATCAACACAAACCCTTACGGCAATGGGACGGCCATATTCACAATGAATGGAGCAACAGCTCGAAGGTTCACGTTCGAGACAGATTGCGGTCAGGTTGGGGTGAACGTACCGATTCCCGTGCCTTTGCCAATGTTTTCATTCACCGGCTCTCGAGGATCATTTCTTGGGGATACCAATTTCTATGGCAAAGCCGGTCTCAACTTTTACACCCAGTGGAAGACCGTGACCCAGTTGTGGCGAACCCAGGATTCAAGATCCACGAGAGCTGCTGTAGCCATGCCTGTTATCCGCTAACATTGTTCTGCTAATGTTAAACGGGTAAATTTGTTGACATAACTGTCCAAAATGCTCGAACGAGTGTTGTTACTCGCCTCGAAGTATATTCCGTAAATGTCGTCATAAATCTTAAAATAGGGAACACGCAATGGCAGTCCGCGCAAAACGTGGTATAACGTGACAAAGCGTGGTATGTAACGAAAGGTGACCTGATAAGATTCCACTTCACGGTGGTCTTTAGACACTCAACATAAGATGACTAGATTGTTTTAGACCATATTACTATTTAGACAAAGAACAACAGAACATTGGTGGTTGTAATTGCCTGTCTTGTGATACTACAGCAGAAATGTCGAACTTTCCATGTACAATCGCTCACGCTAGTATGTAGTAGATACGAAGCAGCGGCCGTCACTCAATTTTCTATCTACGCGCAATAAAGATGTTTTCGGCCGAAGATCTTTGCTCTTTTTCAATTGCAAAAGAGATAGATGTCTGGCTCACTATGACGGTATAAAAACGTGACATTTCTCCGTATGTTATCTACAGTGTATAAAGGCGATGCGGCCACGTAGCAATGAGAAGCCACGAGAAAGTTTTGATAAGATTATTCCAGCTTCTATTCAACAGTTGATCATTGCACCCGTTGATGGCTTTACCCCTATATAGTGTAGTATTTTAGCATTATGTCATTCGGATTAGTTCCCTTAGTTTTATGCAAGTATAATATGGTAATGTTCACAACGCCGTTGGAAACTACTACGTTATAAATGATGTTGACAGTGTTTTTTAGTTTATAAAATAATATCTGATATAAACTCAGTGAAAGATCGTTGCTTAATTCGCTCTATTCGAATTCTACAATTGGGCTGAATGAAAAGTTTTTTGAAAAAAGACGTAAGTAGGTTATGTAAATGTTGGGTTCATGCGATAATTGTACAATTGGTTGCAAGAATGCCTCCAATTGTAACTCTGGTAGTGCTGCGAGTAGCACTACATCTCAAATAGCTTTCACTCTCAATAACCCCTCGAATATATTTACGTCATACAACTACCATACCTTTGCTACTACCTTGAAGAATCATAATATTGATAATAATCATCCTCAAAAATCAAAGCTATGTAGTATTCCTCAGTGAAGGTATCGGCCTAATCGCAAATAGGTGTAGTGTCCACCTTCGGGAATTAGTGCATAATAATTTTTGCTGTTTTAAAAAAGATTGTCTGACCTATGTGACCGTTATGTACCGAAAAACGAATATTTCCATTTCGTCCCGTCTTATCATGATATGTATAGGTGTCCTTCGGGGTACATAACTATTCAAACTAAACAATAGTTGTAGAATTCATTCTAAAGTTTATTGTTAAGTTAATAGGGAATCATCGCTGCTTGAATTACTTTAAAGCAATTAAATTCAAAGCGTATATATTGGATCTGTATCGTAAGGTCGAGATGTTTGGCAAAATTAAATGGTTTCTTAAAAATGGGATCATAGAGATTGAATTTTGATAAGTGAGTCCGTATTCTTATAAAACAACGTAAGTTTCCGTTCTTTATTTGTTCCTAATATACTTATTTCACTTGGTTTAGTTTTTGGTTTGATGGTCTGATGTGGTTGTTGTGCGTTTTTGCTACACTCGTGTGCATTTTTAAACGTTTCGTAAAATCAGTATAAGGAAAATTTGATGCTACGTACTTGTCTTCCATGCCAAAGCATCGGATTTTTTTTGCAGTGTTTTCAATACAACTTCTCTAGTTAACATTCTTTAGGTATTTCTATCTGGTTAACTATAAGATACAATTTTATAGAATCTGTCTTAGATCGTTACTAAAAGCATTAACTATGATTTCATTAAGCGTTCTAGGTGCAAGAAGCTTATATCCGGAGAAACTTATTCGATATATTACTTCGATATATAATGTTTGAACATCCGAAGCTGCAATCCGCAGCAGAACTGTCTTTATCTTGCATTCTCCAGGTCATCGCATTACACCTACGCATAGGGAAGACTCGCTCTAAAGTCCCTAATATGATTGTGCTATATTATTGAACAGGCGCATGTTGCTGCAGGCTTAGCTGACTTTAGCCCTGGACCGTACCTTGTATCCCAAAACGTTTTATTGTTTCCTCTGCCCACTCCTGGTGTGTACCGGCAAAAGGAATGCTTAATCTTAGAATAAAATGTTCTATTTATGAAATTGGACCGACACCAACCCACATTAGAGCATTGGCCTGCACCTTTCTTGAGACGTGTAGAGAGCAAGCGGTTGCGCCAAAATTTGGCACAATCGTCGCTCTCAATGTTGTCCATCAGAGATTCGATGTAACTTTGAATTTGTTGTTAAAAATGGGCTTTATAATTTATAACTATGATATTCAATCATGCAGAATTTATTTCCGGAGTGATGGAAGGGCTTCTTCGTTTCAATGTAACTTGCGTTCTAATAAGTCGATGTACTTTTACACGTTTTTACTGTTGAGTGCAATTTCTGACATAGTTAAAAAGATAGAAATTGAGAGTTTTGCATTACTATTAGTAGTGCAGTAGTAGAATTAGTAGCAGTACATTAGTAGAATTAGTAGTGCAATTGTGAGTAATTAAATATTATAAACCTGAATATTGTCAAGTTAATATAAGCGTGGTGAACCGGTACATGACTCAAACTTTGACTGAGGCTAACATACTTAGGTTTAATGTTCGACGTATGAGCTCTGCGAAATTCGGTCTATTATCGTGGACAGGCGACATCAAGAAGAACAAGAGCTATACCTCAAGGGAAGTGACAGGATACAGCACTGCAAGCACCTGTTGAGCCAAGTCCCACCACAAATTAGTCGCTCTCACATTGAGGTGTGGAAGTGCAGCGGGTTCAGAAAAACATTAGTGCATGACCAAGTGTCAAGATCATCCAAAAAGCTCAATTGTGAAGCACGCACTAGCTGCCAATCAATATTCAAAAAAGGAGAGGAGGCTTGCGGGTTTAATTGACAAACATAAAGCTAGCGATGGAGAGAAGGGAAGAAGCAAAGATGGGAGCGATCATGCAAAATGAAAACGGATACTGCAATGGTTGACGACGACATAAGTGCCGACACTTTGCTCAAGGTACTAGCAAAGGTGGAAACAGCTATTATAAATAGCGCAAAACGTTGCTAAATCATCGTAGATAATCACGAGATGTATGCTACGGACAGTAAGAAACACTATGTCAAACGTACCTAGATTGATTATCCAGCTTTTTTTCTACCATGTCGTCATTTCACGGCGGATAACCAATATCAACTCCTGTTTTGAGAAGAGGATTTGTTAAGTTACCTCAAAGGCCAGAACGCAAGTCACGTGCGGAGGTAAAAACGATGCTCTCAAACAAACTAGAATAAGACACATACGAGAATAACACATATTACATAATACAGAACCAAAGTATTTAAATGCTCGAATAGACTATGGCTGAGATTCGACACTATGAGAGTGTCGATGAAGTCACAATAGTGTATGAACAGGTTGAGATAACGCTCTTTGAGAGTTACGATCTTTAGAGACACACATTGGGCTACAAAACAGCAGCATTCACGGAAAGAAAGCTACCGCTAATGGCTCGAGGTGCGTACGTACAGGTCGTCAAATGTGAGAGTGCTCGAACAAACTACATTAACTGCGATAATTCCCGTGCAGATAACAACAATAAACGTGAGGTGAGGGAAGTTTACACTGAAGCCTATCGAGCAAAACTCTAATGTACGGTTTCTACAGAGTGACAAATTCCACCATTGCTAGATCGTGACTTCTGCGCAATTAGGGGGTTTGAAAGTATAGAGGCAACGGCTACAAAAGCCAGTCGAAAATCGTGCACAAAAAACACAATATTATTGACGTTTTTGCGGATGAGGATAAAGTTATTATATTATCCCATTTTATTATGTTATTCGCCGAAAATAGCAAATTTTCTCAGTCTATCCTGCCTAACGGAAATGATTTCAGAAATCTAAAGACTAATCAAATATTTCTATTTAGAATGGCCAAAGGCAAATTGAACAATCACAAATTTACGCATTCACTTTCTGGAGTCGGAGGATGGCAAAATAATCCTGACTCCATTTTTCAGAGGTCGACTAGAGTACTAGCCATCTATAAGATGGCCGTAGATCAAAAAGAGAAATTTTAAAAAATCCAAATGGTCACCCAGCCATTACAGACGAATCTTATAGGCATATCGAGTTAGCTCGCTCACTTACCCCATTTAAAAGCACACAGAGTAACTAGAAGGTGAAGACAGGACAATTTCTTCAGGTCCATACCTCGCAAATGCGTGCTACACGGACCTTTGAGCCACGTTAAGGTGTGGCAATGTGCAGATCTTGCGCAAATTTCATCATGAAATTAGCTTAATATAACTTTTCTTTATTTCTCTTTACTGGTGTAGATAGTAAATCAAGCATAGAGGAACCATAAACATTTAACAGTTACTTTGAGAGGTATCAGAAGGACCTGTCAAGCACTCCATACGAAGGCGATTATTAACTTCCACACGATACCAGACCAAACGTACAGAATAGTGGTGTTACCATGACCTGTGCTCATTTTATTCTTGCCTGAAATCACTGACTTCACATTATACAAGCTAATCAAAAATAATCTCGCAGGCATGCAAAGAAAGCCACTAGAGAGCCTTCGAAATGCCGCCTAGGCACTTCCTTTCGAAGAAACGAAAGTCGATCTGGTACAAAAAAGACGGAAACGGCGAATGAAAGCTAGAAAAGAGTAATACGCATCTATCTCTGCGCACGCCCCTGTCCATCGAATTTTTAGTCAATTGTCCAGGCAATAGTTCCACAAATCAGGTCGGAGTTAAGCCAAAGGTTGGTTGGTACAGAAACAATTGTTCATGCAGCCTGGGCTTTCCAACAAGTGGAGCCTCCTACATGGACTCTGCTCAACAGGGCCAGCAGACGCAGCAAAAGCGAATATTCGGATAAGTTCGAAGAGACAAGCGGACTGAATTTTAATGTGGTGAGGTACGAAATATCCTCACTCCGGGGAATAAGGGTCTAGCCTATTTAGTTAGCGATGTCCTTTTCGAACTTAATAGAACGTCGTAGTGGATACGGCGCTTCCAAAGGTCTCAATTAGCACCCAATGAAAGTGTATACATGTCTAAGCAACATGCATCCATAGCTTTGTCTGTTGAAGGTACAGTCTGGGTTCGCCGCCGTTCTATTACAATCTACGTGTATCCACGACTAGCCAATATCCAAATAATCCCCAGGCGCACGGCAACACGAAAAAGGACATTCTCACAAAAATTATGCATGATAACATTCTGTCAATGATAATATTTGGCTGGACAGTATTCTAGCCATCTGTGAAAAACGGGCATTAGGATAGCGACAAAACATATGGCGATCACTTCTACATTTCGGTTAGCTTGCTAAAACGCTAGTTGGCCAAAACCAAGGCTAGGCACACATAACCAAGGTTGATGAAAAGTCGACGAACAGAGAAAAGAGAAACGGCGTTTTCCGCAAAAAGCGTGCTTATAGTGTGCAATTAGGTGAGGAAGGAAAACCCTGATGGGCTGCCATGGCTTCACAGTCATTGCACTCATGACGAAAACGGCTGACCTTACAGAGCTGTGTCATTCAGCTTGCAGAAGGAAGGTCTCCCCTACTATGAACAAGTCAATAAATGTAGTAGTGTATAGATAAATGGCTATATAGATGTCTATACAGATAAACCGATGAATAGATAGATGATCAATTAAGTTAAAATGTCCAGAAAGTGGTCGACGAAAAAGGCCACGACTTTAGCCAATTATACAGAGGCTTTAGGTCGTCGAGGCAAGAAACGATGTCCGATGCTTTGTTTCAACTCCCTGAAATGTCAAGAATTACGAATATAAAGCTACTCTTAGTACATTAGGCGGTTCTGTTCTGCTTAACGAGTCCATGTCACTACGGGTTTAGCTGCTGTCTCGTCGCTGAATGCCGGGGTCGCTAACAGACGGGTCCCGCATAGGTCTTCCCTTAATAAAAGTAATAATGAAAATAATGTTAATAATAATTACTGATATGAATAGTGGCGCCGCTCTCTTTGATGTATTACTTTTCAATATAACACTTGTTTGGTATAGTACGTTTGTTCATTATGAACATTGCCTATGTGACTGTGCCGCTAATGTTTTATTCAAGCTGGTGGACGCAACTATACCCATAGCACGCATCTTTTCATTTTAGACTAAATTAAATTATCCTCTCCTCCAACAACCCTCGCACTGCCTCCCAGCTCCGCTGTCTTTGAGTGTACAAACACACATACACCCGGACAGACATTCACCAACCTCTCTGACTTGCGTATCCTACCGGGACACTCTCTGACAGGGTAGGGAACAGGAGAAGCAGTCGCATTTCGTAATGGGCTTCTGCCCTTACGTTTCCTACTGCCCATCTGGGGTAATATATAACATGGAGATTCTGCGTGGAATGACGTAAACCTTGTGCAAAATCACAGTGACGCGTGTGAACTGGACGTGTCTTTGGAAATTTTTCGGCCCTCAATCAAAAGATGTTGAGCTCAAGGAACATGATGTTTGTCCATATGAAATACACTTGCGCTGATAAATAATCATGAATTATATCGTTGGTTCAGTTTCAACCATTTGATTCATGGTGAATGACACTTGACTAAAAACCCATCTCTTACATGAAGAAATGGACAAAAATGCTCTGCTATAGTGTCTGCTTTTTACTTTTCTCAGGGCTGACCATCAGCCAACATTTAACGTCCACGGTAGCAGTTTTTGCATTACTTCTTCGTAAGACGGATCACCCCATATAAATGTAAATGTGCAACGCGAGGATCGAACCCGCGCACCACGCCACTGAGCTCGCCTGTGGTCTAGAGTATGTGGAATGCTAACCTTACGGTTTTGTAAAATCTTTTTAGAATAACCTGGCATATTTCCTTATAGCATAATAAATGCGAACAATATTACGAGACAAGCATCTACTTATTATACTGAATCTAAACAAGTGTTGGAATGATTGTTCCTATGTCTTCAAGGCCAAACATATGTGCATCGATTTGTGAAAAAAAAGGCTCCATAAATCGCTTTAAGAAAACGAAAATCGCTGAGAAACTCAAGCATAATGCTGGATTCCTTCTGAAATGTAATCCACAAACATAGAACTTTTAAGCCGCTGTACGTTGGTAAACGGAGTCATCCCTTGATTTGCGACCTTGTATTTACAGTTGAGAAAATTACAATCGTATGTCTTTTTCAAAGATTCAAGTCATTCATTGGTTGTCTTAACAAAATTATGTTCATGCCAACTTTTTTAGTGCAGTATCATCAAGCTGTTGATATTAGCGCTCGGATTTACCACACATTCGTTGCGCTAAATGTTGAGCCCTCGCGTGCCTTGATAGACCTGTGTCTGCTTTCTACTTGTAATATTCTCCTTTTCAAAGTATTTGTATAACGCTTGTAGGGGCTGGTGACGTAAATCACTCATACGATAATACACTTTTCTTGAAGATTGTGCCAAATTCTGCCTTTAGATTAGCTGAAATTGGAAACGATTAATTAGCTCAGGCCGATCCGTCAGAAGAGTCGGCATTCGATTATTTTTGTGTCGTGAGAGAAAACCGTGTTAAACTTCCTGACTTTTGTTCTACCTACGGGGAATACGTTGCAGTCTTCTAAATTGAACACATTTTGCCTATTGGCAATGAATTTGAGAATAATTTCTTCACTCATTTAACTGAGTTCGCCTTCTGAAACCCGGCCGTATGCTCAGTAAATTGGGCGTAAAGACAGAAAAAAATACGTATACAATGTTAGATACATAATTCAAGGACAGGCTCAAATTTTGGATTCAGGTCAAATCGCAAGACCTTTTCATAATATTAATGCAGTAGAACACAGTTACTATACATGTATCGATTAAGGTTGTCTGTCGCATCCAATCAAGAAATTCAGGCGTAAGTTGGAACGACGGAAAAATGCTTTTGTACATTGGGAACCACCACGATCTTGAAATAAATGCCTCTCATCGCCTTAACAGCAGATGTATGCCGATAAGCGTCGTATCCTGGGCACGAAGCCCCCGATTTTTGGCCCTTCCCTAAACAGCTGTAATAGTCTAAAGTGGACGCGTGTAGAAAACGCGCTTATAATAATAATTGAATTACTTTGCTTTAACTAACCATTCAACAAGATAAAAACGCTTGCTGGCTTAAATTGACTCAATGCTGCACACGTGGAGAATTAGACCTTGATCGTGGTTACCTACAGCGAAGGCCGGGCGAGGAGTTACTCCAAACGAGGTAAAATGAGTGATTGCATATCGCACAGTTAGCATCCAGACGTGTGCCTTTGCATACTTTCTCATAGATTCTAGTTGATTTCGGTTAATTTCGTTCGACGCCATGCTCAGTCTCGTAACGAAGCCTCCAAAAGCTACAAAATGGTTAGCTGATTTGTCCGCTTGGCGGCGCTCGATAGAATAGGGGGGCTCGAATCGTAAGCGTGTGAGCGCTGCAACGGCAAGGGG
>MNPL01031459.1:0-11454 GCA_002081605.1 Tropilaelaps mercedesae | reverse complement strand
CCGCCACTTGGAGGCCTGTTAGGGAGTTGCCTGGCAGCGCCGAGCAGATCGAGGTTGAGAAGGGGGGTGGTGGTGGTGATGGTAATGGTGGTGGTGGTGGTGGTGGTGGTGGTGGGTAGACGGGGGCCATAGGAAAGGGGTGGTTCCGTGCACAGCGGCCGCGCTTACTCCACCTCGGCGGGAAACGGCAATGCTTACCCGGCGGCCGGGCATCCGCCACACCCGCATTTGCTTCTAGCCCCCGTCCGGGGCCGAACTCCGTCTCTCGCCCCTTTGTCCACCAGCCCCATCTCCCCAGCCGTACGCTCATAGACGAGGCTATTCACATACAACGGCCACCTCTTCCATCTTCTCCCCTCCCCGCCTTTGTCTCGACTACCAGTTGCAGCCCCTCGCCGTAGTCCCCACATGGCCCCATTTGATGTCCCTCTTTTCCCTTATCCCTTCAACCCAGGCCCAGTAGTGTTCGGTTCTTTTCTGCCAATAGTGGCACGGCCAACCAGTTCCCTCTGGATCTCGCCTCACTTCGGATGGGCCTCTCTGAGCCAGAGCGGTGAGCAACCCAAAGCTTCACAGGAGGGAACTCCTGACGGTGGCGGCGCCCCGTTGGTTTGTCGGCGGCCTGGCGGCGTTCTGTCGTTCCGGCTTTTCTCTCGTCGTCGTCGTCCCCCCTCATCTCTCGCTCTCTTTTTTCGTTCTTTCTCTGACTCTGTCCGCTAGCAGTACGTTTTTCCCGGACCGGCCATATCCTCACCGAACCCTCGGTCCCCTATCACCGCGCAATGGCTCGCCGCCGCCGCCGCCGCCGCCGCCCCTGCTGCTGTCTAGTTGTCGTCCGGCAAAGCGCCACTGCAATTCGGCTGCTTCGTCCCCTCGTTGCTTCCCCATGTCAGGCGTTTCCCCGCTTTGTGCAGGATCAAGACTCTACTCCCGGGAGATCCCTCGACTCCGAGTCGTTGTATCTGGCGCAACCGCCACACGTACACATCCCTATTACTCAGCATCATCCTCTGTTCCGTCCTCATCGCCTACCGACTCCTACCTACTATCCTCTCTTTCTTTTTCGCCTACTTATGCGCCACCACCATCGCTAGCACACGAGTGGCAGTCGTCGTAGTACGACTATTATCTGTTCGCCTTCAGTGTTCTTCTATCCCTCAACGAGTTCGTCTACTCCGTGTCGGCTGTCTCATCCCCGTTGTGGCCACCGCCTCAGCAGCAGCAGCAGCAGCAGGAGCAGCAACAGCAGCAGCAGCAGCAGGAGCAGCAGCAGCAGGAGCAGCAGCAGCAGCAGGAGCAGCAACAGCAGCAGCAGCAGCAGCAGTAGCAGCAGCAGCAGTAGCAGGAGCAACAGCAGCAGCAGCAGGAGTAGCAGCAACAGCAGCAGCAGCAGCTTTCCCAAACAGCGCTACCTCACAAGCCACCTCATCACCACCACCCCCGCCGCTTTCAACTGGGCGCTTATACCCTTTTCGTATCCCTTCCGACTATCTTCTTCTCTCTTATTGCTACGCCTCCCGACCCAATCTTCGTACGGTTGCGCACTCTCAATATATATATATGTCTCTCTCTCTCTCTCTCTATGTATCCCCCATCCCTGGCCTTAACTCCGTCCTTTCCATCCTCGTTCTGTTCGTCGGCCTCCTGCCCCTACCGTCTCCTGTGCGGCGTCTTCCTTCACTCGTCGTCTTCGATGGTGGAGAAGCAACTGCGCGCCCCAGAATGTCCCCAAGCCGATTTGCGTCCGCCAACAGCCTCCTTCCGATGTCCCCATATAGGGCGACGACGACGACGACGACGACTAAGCGACGGCGATTTCTTCTTCTTTGTGTCTACGTCACGACGTCGTGTCGGCGCGTATCGCGTATTTGCAATGCATCTGCTGACGGAAAAGTGAGTGCCATCCACCAATCCAGGCTCACTCCGCGGCTCCGCGTCGCTCGGCGGAGTTCCCATTGTGGCGCCGCCGCCGCCGCCGCCATTGCCTGTCCTATATCTTCACCATCTCCGGTCGGAGAGGAGGCGACGAGGACGGCGGCGGTGGTGGTGGGGGGTTGAATATCGCCACCTACTTACTCCGCCAGCCATCTCCTCCCTACAAGCACCCCCCCCACAATCCCCCAAGGAACCGGTTGCGTCCTCGTTCGTATATCGACACAGAAACACTTTACGACATCTTCCCCCCAAAATGGCGAACGTTGTCAAAGTCTTCAGCTCGGTCGGTCATTATTATCTTGGAACGCCGCCGCCGCCGCCGCCGCCGCCATTCGTAGTCAGTTGGCATCGTCCTAAGCATGGCACGGCACAAGGTGTGGATGGCCTGCCTGCTTTTGGCCTGATCTTGGCCTGTGCTCGTGGCCGGCAGAGTGTCTATCCCGGCTTCATTCGTTTTTGTCGACCAGCCTCGTCGGTAGGCCCCACTCTGTTCGGCCTAGTCGTCAGGACGTCATCAGGCCCGGCCGGCCGGCAGACATGTCGACGAAGCATCATCTTCGCACAGAGAAGCCATCCATCCCAGAAGCCCCCCTCCTCTACCTACATTCTTCAGGCCACATCCCTCGCGCGCGCCCCCCTCCAACCTCTCGTCTGGACGACAGCGAAACATCGTCCTATTACTAAGGCGCCGCTGTTGGGCAAGCGGCGGCGGCGGCGGCGGGGGGCACAGAGAGAGGCCTGCTTTTGCCCCTCCTCGTCCTCTTCAGCCTGTTGGAACCCGAGCACGAGTGAGTAGGCTCACTCAGAGACGAAGCGCGGTCCTAGACGGGCTCGAGCTGTTATCATATTTTGATGCGCCGGCCACCGTCTGGGTCTAGTGTCCCACTGTCCTGGTTCGTGGTTGGTGTGTGCCGAGTTAACTGGCTCCTGTGCCGGCCGGTCGGCCTACCGAGTGGCGCGTGGGGGCCGTGTTCAGCCACCTTCGGTGACTACTCGGCTGTCCCTCTCATCGGGGGGCCCGTGGGCTGGAGGGGCCAATGGCTGGCCGGCCGACCGTATGGGTATGTCGTGGTGGTTCGTCACTCTCTCTCCCTCTCTCTGTGTGTGTGTGTGTGTGTGTGTGTGTGTGTGTGTGTGTGTGTCCATAGGCTGTTCAGTCTCCTTTTTACAGTCCAGAGCCGCTTGGACGTTTGTTCCCGTTCTTCTCGTTTCCACCACGGTCGTCTCTCATAGACGGAGCGATCCCTCGAGTGGGACTATCACAAACCTTCGTTCATCGTTCAGCTGAGCAGACAACGAACGACGTTGGTACTCGTCGAACGCTGCTGCACAATTGGCCTCCATTCCCATGGCCCGGCCGGGGGCGAATTAGGTGCCGTATCCTTCCTTGCCCCCGCCCCATACGTCCCCATCCTCTCATTCTTTTGTGTGTCGGATCGGCCCGTAGTTACGTATGTACATTGCTAAGTAGACAAAATACTCACACATACACACACATGTACATACACACACCTATACACACACACACATACACACACGGTTACACACATATACACACATACACACACACATATACGCACATACACACACACATATACGCACATACACATACACACACATATACATACACACACCTATACACACACACACACATACACACATATAAACACACACACACACACACATACACGCATACATAATGTGCCCGACAGTCGAAGTCGAACTCATCGCGAGGACGGGGCGGCTGAGTTCTGTGTGTGTGTGTGTGTGTGTGTGTGTTTCGAAATTGTCCAGGCGCGCTCGATTTTCCCTCGATCTCGTCTCGTCGCGCGCGACGATGACCTTCACAGGAGGTGGTCGCTGCTGGATTTGTGCAGTTCGTCATGATCCGCTGTTGATTCGTCTGTGTCGTCCAGTCGCGTCGTTCGCGGGATGGATTCAGTCGCTGGTGGTGAAGGAAAATTCGAAGTCGAGTCGGTCGATCACCGTTGAACAGTTCACTACCGACTACTGAGTTCGGATGAATCAGACTCTCCTAGTGGACAACGAAAAGGGGGCAACCTCGATGATGATGTCGCATCGACAGAGTGTCCGAGGTGCTCCACATCGGCGCGTGGACACGCTCGTGCACGAGATGATCGGCGTGGCGCAAAACAGCGGCGTTTGAGCCACACCCGACTCGAACGTAGAGTGCGTGAGCCTAAAGGCATGTACGGCCGACCTACTTGATTGATGTCCTTAAACGATTGATTGAGGTTGATCTAATACCTCGCGGTGTTAGCCGCGCGCCTGAAAGTGTCTAATGAGCGGCATCGGTGCCTTAATGGCCTTCTCACAAAGTCGACCGCACGCGTCGTCAATAGGTCCGTGGACTATTCCCCGGCTCCCGTCGTAGGTGCGCCTTCTAATGGACACACACACACACACACACACACACACACACACGCACGCGCCCCCCAGCCCACTTGCCGATCGTGCTCATCACACCCAGAACATGACTTAGAGTTTCTCTCAACAATTCTCTCTCAATATGCATGTCCGCCTCTCAACGGATCCTTTAGTGGCCTCCTCCTCCTCCTCCTCCTCCTCCTCCAATGGAAGCCTCTCTAGTATCAGCCTCTCAGAGTGGCTAACAGGGGCTGAACGCAGGATTCCGACGTAACCGATGGACACTTGACCAGGTCTTTTGATCCGTCTCATAACTGTCCAATCTCATAGAGGCTTTTCGCCATTAGCCTATGAGTGACCACATCACGAGGGATTCAACATTCTGAACCGACGTTGCTATCGACGTCGGCTTGGTCGGATGCATGAGCTGGCTGCTGATGTTCTCCGACCACGAAGTCGAGGCTGACAAATACGAAACGACCCTGCTCGGGTTTCCATCTAAAAACGAGAAAAAACAGCTGTTTTTATGGGATGCAAAGATGCGTTCGTCTCGCGACAAAGGTGGGCGTCCAGACACTCTGAGCGAGCTCACTTCAAGCTTGAAGTGACTCCGCCCTAGATAATTCTTGCTAATGGGCGTAATATCAGTTTGTCGATACTGGATCGCAGCAGCAGCAGCAGCAGTAGCAGCAGCAGCAACAACAGCAGCAGCAGCAGCAGCAACAACAGCAGCAACAGCAGTAGCAGTAGCAGCAACAGCAGCAGCAACAGCAGCAGCAGCAGCAGCAGCAACAGCAGCAGCAGCAGCACGCCCACGTTGACGATTCGCGTTAAAAGAGCTGAAAACACTTTTTTCTTCGACACTCTGCAGCCCCCAAACCCAACGGGCAGTAAAACATAAAAAATTGACCACGAACTCTAAGTACACGTAGGCTCACTATGCAAGCGTGTCTGTCTGTGGTGTGTGTGTGTGTGTGTGTGTGTGTGTCGAATAGTTTGGAGGCACTTTATTCGTTTTACGTGAGGACATAGTATGGCTGCTGATTAGGTATTGACTAGTTTGATTAACGGGGTTTGTGTTTTCGGATCGATCACGCTGCTGTTGCTGTTGCTGCTGCTGCTCGAAATCGACTAAAAGTGTCCGTATTATTCGTGTATAAATAATTGATCTGCATAAAACATACATAATGTCAATTTTCCATAACTGATAATAGAGAACGACGTACGCGTCGTCGTGCGTTATTTGACGCTAGTTGGTCGAAAATCGATTGCAATTTCGTCTGGCAAAATAGCTACAGCGTTCTACAGCGAACTTGACGCGGCGCAAGAACTTCTGTCGGCGGCTAACGTGGATAAAAATCTTCCTCTAATTGAGTGCGATAGTGAAGAAACTACCGAAGTTCGGCATAGAAACTTGTGTCGGGTCAGGGCAACTGGAAATACAGGGTGAACCGTGTCTTGGCTAGAGCCATAGGTCGGAGCCACAGTGAACTCGGAACTTGCACATTCGAGTAAGTTAGCTAGAGGCCGAGAACAGACAACGAAGAACTATTTCCTATCTGGTGACCTTACATAGGACCCCTCGACAAGAACAGATCAGCACAAAATTCATTTACGAATGGCTCGAATCGTCCGCTCTCGATTTGCGCACGCCAAAGTTTCTCTCACGATTCTCTGTCACTGGTCTGTTGTCGGGGGGGGGTTGACTTTCTAGCAGCTGTGACCTTTGCCAAGGTCACGGACGCGTGCCTTTGATTTCTTCCAGCCAGATTCGACACGGCACTTCGACACGGAGACATGACGAGGCGGGTGATTAAGGGAATGACGCAAACTAATAAATAGACTTTTGTTTTGCTACGCCACCTGGCGGACGGAATTATCTCGGGGGGGCCTCGATGAACGGCGCTTGTTAACGACGACTCGCGGATTTCAGGCTAATTGCGAGCTGCTGCATTCATTGTGCAGCAACGTCTCCCAAGGCCGAAACAAGGCCGCTACTGAAATCACACCCAGCCTCATACGCGGGGTGGAAGCCCTCAGGGAAGCCCTCAGGGAAGCCCTCGGGGAAATCCGGGCGGGGGTCAGTGATGCTACGCTCACGACTGTGTTGCTGACCATTAGTGCAGCTGTTGCTGAACACGACCTCGCTTCGGCTCTGGCATATATGTCATAAATATTGTCATAAATAATCAACTAACAGCCGTGACACGGACGTCCAAAGCACGACGCGATGACGCGATTTGTCGGGGTGATGAAAGAAAAACACGTGAAGCTTTTCACAGGGTCGTTAAATCGGGTTTTAAGGGTTTAATTTAAGGGTTTAATTATTTAATATTAATAATTTAAGGGTTGCGTTCCTAATATATTCACTTCCTATTAAATTGACTCATTTCGTGTTGACGAAAGAGTTCTTCCCCCGACAGCCGCTTCTTCACGCGGCATCAGAAATTTCCACGCTATCGAAGCGCGAAGTTCAGTCGCGTTTGCGAGGGCGAACTGCAGAAGTACATCCACGTCGACACCGCAACGTGTATATATATATATATATATATGTATGTATGAGGTAAATAATGAGGACAGCGACTAAAAAGAGGTAAACATTTCCAATTGAGATATGAGCAAGCGTCACGAGAAGGACATTGCCGGCATTTGTGTAGCCGTAAGGCGCCAATGAGATTATTTTAAGGGAATCCCCAAACATAAATCGAACACCCGCCGAACATCGAAATTTTCGAAGCCGACGAACACCACCGCACAAGATGACGCCGTCGTGTCAATAAATGCGATACAAATTTCGAACAGTTTCGAGATTAGGAGACGGTCAATATTATTATTGTGATAGTTTGCCAGCGAGCGAGAGGGGACGGACAGAGAAAGTGCGAGAGAAAGAGACGCCTTATTTCTTGTGGGAAGCCATTTTGCTGCTGCTGCTGTTGGCAGCCAATGTGTCCACTTATAATACCGAACTATTTCTCATTTCCGTACCCCCTTCATCCGCCATCTGCGCGCTTCATTCGCTTTTCCTGCTACGCCTTCGACCCTCCTCTCTTGGCTAACCACTTGTGGTACCGTCTTCTTTAACGCTTCCTAACTCCCACCGGTGTTCTTTCCTCCACCTCCGCCCCCTCGATGCCCCTCCGTTTCCTTGGCCCAACCTACCGACCGACCGACCGACCGACCGACCGACCGACCGACCGACCGACCGGCCGTCCTACTCATACAACTCAATCTTTTTGCCTTCGCTGGCCGACGACGGTTAATCACTTGGGGGTCTCTGCTCCTCGTTGTCACTTTGTTGAGGACTTCTCTTCCCGCGTGCTCTGGGGCCGCCCACGTCTCCGATGGGCCTGAAGTGCTTGAATGGACCCCGCCGCGCAGGATAACTTGAAACCGACCGCTGTCGGTGGGCGAGACCGTCACCATCGGGTCTTCGTTCATCTCTTTTTATACATATATAGAATCCCTCTCATTTTGTGGCCATCTTCTTCCCGGCCGTCGTCCACCACCGTCGCGGTCAACCTCTGCCAAAAGCCGAACAGGCATCTGTGACCTAACCTATCTTGTCCAAGGGAGCCGGAGCTGGACGCCTCCGTTGTTCATTTGTCCATCGCGGCGGTAAACGAAGTTCCCTTCGATTCGGTCATTTCTTGTCTCGTCGATTCGTTCCACCCTTTCGTCGGATCCGTCTTTTCCCGGCCCCCGGTCCCCTAACGTCACCCACTATGGCCACCCCCTCCGCCCGCTATTGCCCCCAGAGATGGGGTCCTCTTCGTCCGTGCGATTTTTCCCTGTTGGCGCTCGTTTTCGTCGACGTCGTCCCAGTTCCGTGTTTTGCGTTCGGTGGCCGTTGTCGCTCCCACAAACGCGCACCTCAACGTCGATTCGCGAGTTCAGCTCTCGTTCGCCACCCCTCGCGTTTAGTCAGCCACCCTCCGTCCACTCTGCCCCTCCGAAGAGACCAAGTGAAGACATTCGTTGTTCAACAAGACAGTAGGTCAGGAGGAGGAGGAGGAGGAGGAGGAGGAGGTCTGACTCGTCCTTGTTCTGCTCGTCTGTGCGGCGTCCATATCCGCTCCGATGTGTCCTTCGGGCCGAGCCGGGAGAGGACGTTCAAATCGGTGAGCCAATATTGAACTTCTACCATTCTTCTACCTTCTACCAGAACTTCCTCAGCGTCGTATTCAGCGCGTCTGGTCGCGCCATCGAACGCTGCCTGCGAATTCACTCAGGCGACAGGTAACAGCCAACAAGCGCAAATGTCGTTGTTACGGACAATGCAAATCGCGGATCGGGAGACCGCGTCTGAGTCAGGCTTAGCCACAAACAGGCACTATCGGACTTCGTCGCACGTCCCCGCCCATCGCGAAGCCCGAGGGCGGCGGGGGGCGCACGGCGTTTCCACCGCGCCCATCGCTCCACTGAGTGAAGGCGCTTTTGCCGTCGGAACCGTCTGCACTGCTCTGGGGTGCTGCTGCTGCTGCTGCTGGGTCGAAAGCTCGGTGACGGCCTGAAGGGATGGAAGGCATCCAGTTGGGCCTGTGATGATGTGTCCTGTTCTATGTCCTGTCCGAACGCGCGGGCCAGTCTCTCCCGACCCAACAACTAGGCCTGCGTATGCCAATAGACAGCCTCACGCATCCTCTCTGTGCACCGAGGGCCGTCTATCCCCGTTCTGCACCCTCTTGAAGCCCTCGTGAAGCCTCCGTGAAGTCGTCCCATCGCGTATCAAGATGATATCTCTGTATCAGGTAGCTAGAGAACATCCTACCTGTGAGCCCCCCCCCAACGTCCGACCCATCTCGCTTCTTCGGCCGTCTGCTCGATTTGCACAGGCCCGAGGCGATGAGGCCTGGCGTCGACTCCCGAAGAGGAACGCGTAGCACCGCGGGAAGGCAGGAACTTGGGAGTTTGGGATGGCTGGGAGAAGTGGAAGAGGACGCCCGACTATCAATCCACTTTTCCCTCAGGAGGCCTGGCCGTCCCATCCGCTTGGCGGCCACTTTCTTCTGCTATCTTCCGCCATCTTCGTCGACTCTTGTTGGGCGCGCGGCCCTCCTTCGCGCACCCCCCCTTGTCGACTAGCTTCGGCGGTTCTTCTCTTGCTCGCACACTTCTCCGCATTTTGCCCACCGCCATCATCATCGCTTGCTTAGCCCCATGGTGAGGGTTGGGGGCATCTTCTCGCGGGGTAAAACGCTCTCGTAGTAAAGCCACATGTGAGAGACCGGCGGAGGCGCGCGGGGGGCGGGAGGGGCACTGCCGTTACGCAGGCGATCTATTGGCGGCGTCGGTGTGAGAGAGTGGGGGCCCTGTTCGCCGCCACCGCCACCGCCGCCGCCGTTCGTGCTCTGGGCATTGGGGCCTCGAGTAGGAGAAGCACGACCGCCTGGGTTTGCTCGTGGATGTACGAACGTAACTCTGTGTGTGTGTGTGTGTGTGTGTGTGTGTGTGCAAGTTTAGCGTATGCTCGTTCCCTCGTACCTACCTGAGAGAAGGTGGAGGCGCGCGGTGGGGGCGCGCGGTGGGGCGAACGTCGAGCAAAGTGAGACCACCGGAGCGACGACCCACTCGTGTAGCGTCTCAGCGGCAGGTCAGTCATATGCAGATCAGGCAGGCGCATGGCAGTAGCAGAAGAAGCAAGCGGTGGTCGTCTGGCGGCATGGCCATGCCAGCCTATCCTAACCTGGCGTGATGGCGTACCCACTAGTGAGGTTGAGGCAAGGGGGAAAAGCTTTCCCAGGCTTCCTTCCCGGGTGGTGGGATCCACCGCGAGGTGGGACTACATCGCGTTCGGAGGAGGTGGAACGCAACTCCACGCCACTCAGGTTCCCTGAACCTAACCTACACTACTACTGCCTTACACGCACCCGAAAGTCCCCTTCAAGTCGATGCCTTCCATCGTCGTACGTAGCTGCTGTGCTTCGGCATCCCCCACCGTCGTCCCGTCCGCCTGCTGGGCCACGACCGTCGGCCAAGCGCGTTCTTAGTTCGGGCGAGTGCCACGAGAGACCCTCGGGGCCTGTGGATTCCCACGCGGCATCCTACGAGAAAACTCTCGAGTCGGTCGGTCGGTCCGCTTCTGGCGGACGCTCGCTCAGCCTTTGCACAGCCTCGTATCTGGCATGGCCGTCTTCCACAGCCACCACCCATTCAGCCCCGGACGCCGTCGCCGCCGTCGTCGTCGTCGGTGGTGGCGGCGGATGCTCTTTGCCTTCTAAGCCCACTTCGTAAGATGCCATAGCGTTGCCATGGCCGTCTCGTCGCGTTACCACTTGCCACCGCCAGTCAGGAGGTCCCCCCACTCCCTCGCCCGATCTCTTTCCTTCGGATCCCCAACTATACCGACGGGAAGGCGGCCTAGGAGTGGCTGCCTACGAGAGAGACCTTGAATGTGTCTCGTTGCCGACCTATTCGGCTTGTGGGGAAACGGTGAGTGCCGCTTCAGGCTGCCCCGCATGGGGCACCCCCTCTCCGACCAATCCCACGTCGCGCGTACCCCACCGGCATTACCCCGACGGGAGACTGGAGGCTGGAGTTTCTTCTTATGCTGACTACTCTGTAACCTCTCTCTCTTTCTCTCGGAACGAGTTCTCGACTCGGAGCGACTGACGGGCGGCTCTTGACGCGGCTCGGGGAGGCGGGAGAACGGCGAAGGGGCAAACGCAGACAGGCCAGGCCTGGCTGTGTTCCCTCTGCGTAGGCCTTACATGACCGACACATCCCTCACCTCGCGTGATCTACCTCAAAAAAGAGTGGTTGCTCCCCCACCACCACCTCCACCACCGCCGCCGCCACCGCCGCCGCCACCTCCACCGCCGCCGCCGCCCACCGTTTGCTACCGCCCCTCAGGCAAGTTGGCGTTCCTGACGCGACCTGGAACTGCGACCCAGCTAACATCCGTTCCCGTTATTAAATCTACACGCGACCGCGAAATCTCTCGCGTAGGCGCGAAGACCTTCGACGTCGATTCGCCGTTTGTCTGCCGGAGGCCGACTTCGTCGAGTGAATCGCTGGGAAATGTCTTCGCCTCGCATTGGACGTTTCGCCAACGACAAAAAATCCCAACCGACGAACGACTAAAGAGAACGCGACGACGAAACGACAACGCGAAGTCAACTGCTCTGCCGGACG
>MNPL01031458.1:8745-20414 GCA_002081605.1 Tropilaelaps mercedesae | reverse complement strand
ATATATATATATATATATATATTATCAAGCGAACGAGTCGTGAAGGATCCGCGCGTGGCCATAATGGGCTAGTACGATCTGCAATAAACCCTTCATAAAAAAAACCAGTGTACGACGTGAGAGCTCGAGTAAGACTAAGTAAGATAAAGAAGCGAATTATAATTCAGGGCTATCCAGGTAAAAGGAAAATGAACAAGTAAACAAATTTTGCCTTTGATTATCACAACTGTTAAGATTTATTTTTTAAATAAATTCTATCCATCTTGAGTCATTCTGTTCTGAAAAAAAGTTCAATGTTGTTGCGTTGATAGGCTGATTTTGATAGATAGGCGCTACATTAATATAAATTAGGTGAAAACTGAAATTACAGAAAACTATTCATCTAGGAACATTTGTTTGAAAAAATTATTTTTCGTAGTGTATCACAAATTAAGCTTAAAGTCTGAAAACACTCAATGTATTGTTTGTTAATAACATATATACAAGCATGACCTATAAATCAAAATAAGCGCGGCAGACTGTTAATATAGCTTTAATCTCTAGCACTTCCGTCATCAATAAATATACACTGCAAATGACACGAAGATATTAACTACATCAGCGAATGAATTCAGAATTGCCTTGAGTCAACTAAACGTTTTTATTAACTGTTTTTTAAAATTTTCGAAACACCAAAAACAAGTGAATACCATCGACGAGATAATATCACTGTTACACTGAAAGTTTAACGAAGAAGGAGACAACTAAGGACGAAATTACTGTGTAAGTGCACGCATTAAATAGTGTCTGTGTGGAAAAAGCATGCGTATACAACATTTGTTCACTAGAAAATGATACGTACACGAAGCGTCCCTTTAGTAAACTTAACTGCTCGGTTTCACCCCTGTCAGTCAACCTCCGACTACGCAAGGTAAGCCGGTCTCTGGTTTATCTTATTTTGGCTGGGACATGGGGTCCTTCTTTCCAAAAACGTTTACTCTAATAGCAAGTAATTCATTTACGTTTAATGAAATATTTGCTGTGGTGTAGCGTGGTGCCGTTCCGCAGACCAATACAATTAGGTCGATCAGGCTGTCTAATTAATGATCTAATTCATGTAGCATGGTCTGATTTGTTAGCAAGACGAATATGAAAAGCTTTATAGACAAAAATATCAGCTCTGCATCGGGGACAATCTTTATCTTCTCGCAGTCATTGTAGATTCTATTTGCATCAATTAATTTTTGTGAAATATATATCTATGAACGACGCAGGACTAATTAATCTGTCTAATTCCCCTTAGATGTTGGGTGTGTAATTCTTACGCGTGTTCAGTTTATGATTTGCCAAGAATCCTACGTTAAGCATAGAGCAATTACGTTCAAGTGCGTTCGTTCGAGCTTAAGCCTATCCGACATGTTTTCGTACGACCACTTGGTTGTAACAAGGCGCGGGTTTCCCTGCCTATTAGCTAGTGGGAAGATAATTGTGCGCAATCAGCAGCAGCTACGCATAAAAATGTCTACACCTTGACATTTCTACGGTATCTATCTACGACGGAGGGTTCTGTTTTAGTAACTCTTCAGTACATCTTACAAGCTCCGAATAACTTCTTAATTTTCTAATCCGTGATTGCCATCACGGGTTGATGTCTAATAATTTGCCCCAACAGAGATTCATGTAATGTCATCTGCATGGAGTTTACTCTTTGGGATATCAGAATTAGTTAAAGCAATCAGTATGTTTGCAAATCACAATGTGGTAGTCTAGGACGAACCTTCCAGACTATTTGAACTGCCCTCTACCGTAGCACATGCACAAAAACATTATCGACTAGGCCCCAAAAAGTCACACTGGTACCAATGGAAACGAGTCAACTGGATACGCGTGTGAACGTATAAAATTATAGCAACATTTTTTAATTCAATCAAATTATATAGTTGCTCTTGATTCTTAGAATATCGTTGTCCGTTCAGTTATTGCGTTCATTTTCCTATCATTTCGGTTTGTTCTATTTTGTCGTTGGAACATACATTTTTTTAGAATGAATGAACCTGAGTATGTGTAGGGTCATCTCAGAGTGTTGCATCTGCTTTCACGTTGTGTAATTGATAAATTGAAATCGTATGCACTGATTATCCCAGTGATTATGAAAATAATGTGAATATTTGTACAGCTTAAAAACTCGAAAGTTGTTCCTTTATTTGTTATGCTTGCTCCTCTTAATGATAACGGATGTTGGAGTTTGTTCGAATCTCGCCGGGTACATGTGAATCGATGTGATCTTTGCATTTGCAGATTTCTGAATAGCGGTCAAGCTCAGCGGCTGCATGCATTCTCGTACGCCTTGTGACCGGAGGAGACACGTATGTGGGTTCGCTCTCTGCATTGCATATTGACCTACAATAACTTACAAAAATAGTATGAAAACGCTACCGTGCGTGTTAAATGTTGGCCGATGGTCAGCCCTAAAAGAAAAATACTAGATTTACTAGTAGACTGATGAAATTTTCGACTATTTCATTGACCATCATGTTATTCTCGATTGCTCTTTATTACTTATTTTTTGCAATATTATTGCTGCTAACAGAGAATATATACTAGTAAGGTTGTTCTTTGCCTTGTCTGGCCTAAATTCAAACAGTATACGTTTTCTTTATGCGCTCATCATGTTCATGTCCGTCTTCATCTTAATACGCGTTCCGGCCTCCTCAGACACAAATGAGCACACACACACAAACACACATACGCTTTTTGCATGTGCTCAAATGACTAAGAGGTTCTAATCATCTTGTGTTTTCCCATCTCTCGTTTATGTCATGAGTTGTCACCATTCACCACTAAATACGACTAGAGAGTTTCATTTCTGTCTGCAAGCGTACTCGATGGATCGCCATCAAGCTGCCCAAGCGAAGACTCCGTGATGAATGGCACTCAGCTCAGCACAGCGCCATGGTCACCGAGGCTCTCTTCTTTTTCCATTCGCATGCTATTTAGCAAATGGGAGTTGCCACAGAAGTCGCAGTCGTTGCCAATGGCGTTTGACAACGAAGTCTACCAGCCTTCTTCCCCTTTGACGATGGGCCCTGATGGGCCTGTCGGGTTTGCTGGCTGCCTGCGTCAGCCACCTGAACGAGCAGCGCACTCGGCCAGCTGGATTCTGTTTTAGCCTACGCGATGCGACGCTGCGCGGCTCTTCGGTACTGCACTATTGTGGTAACTTGCTATGCTTCTGTCTCTCTCGCTTCCCTCTCCGCTTGCGTCTTGTATGAAGAGCGGCAGCCGTAAGCAGCGGCGGCCGTGCGTATCCATGGCGTCCACGCCATCAACACACGCGAACATCACAATCGGCGCACAGATTACACCGTGCCACCTCTCTCAACGGCACTACTCGCGCACGACCGTTTGAAAGGAACACCCGAGCAGCGCGCGCAAACATCCAGTCCGCAAGTTCCGCTCGCGTCGAGTCGCGCAGCCCAACTCGATTTCATTCAATTGAGCTCAACCTTACTTCGGTTGTAGAGGTGGCAGTTGTGCACCATCGGTTGTGATTACGCCCACGATTGGGTCTACATGTACAGAGCATACGGCTGTGGTATCCGAAGGCAATCCGAGGGGCGATCGAGTGTCTCCGGTGTGCTTGTTCGGCCTGACGCAAAACTACAGCACATAGTAGCTATCGTATAAGAGGGATTGCGCACTGGTTCTCTGCTTCTCTGCGGCCGTCATAGTCGTTGCAGTATTAAGAGGTGTCGTGGTGTGACCACACTGTCCTGGGTGTCAGTCGTTGCCTAGTCGGATCAGCGCTACACCTCGTGGCGCATCGCGCACCGTGTGGGTGTTTCGTGCCGTGGATGAAGCTGCCACAGGGGACAGACGTAGTTCGGACAAAATTCGGAGTAGAATCAGACCACCTGAATCGACTGACGGTTTGACATCGTACAGACCAGCGGCAATTTGTTATGATGATGCGGTTTGTGATTGCCCTAGGTAAGTGCAATTTACCCTACACGTCTGATCGCTGCGTATACCCACCTAATGGAGTCAGCCTGTACCTGCGCGATGCCATCAGCTTAATGCGCAGTGTTGTTATCACGGATTACCTTAATCGTTCTTAATTGGTTAACGGATAAAACAACCAAATTGAATTTATGGGCAATTATCTTGGGTAATCGTTGGTGACAAAAGAAAAAGGTTCGCTTATCAAGTGGAGGCCAAAACAAATTACTTTAATATTTCTGCACATGTACATGGTTTGGAGAAGAGTTTCCTATACAGGGTGGTGCAAGGAGTAGCAGAAAAGACAACAAAATATCGCCTGCGATAGATACTGCGAAGAGACACATGCCGTTATTCCGGTATAAGATCTACTCATGCATGGCCCTGCTTCGCGTTTGCGAATTTTCTATTCTTGGTTGAGCAATTCCAGATAAGACGATGTATGCATGTGTAAGTAGTTTGTTTTGATGAGCTGTCGGCCTCTGCAAAGTCCGATTTTGCCTTTGCCAGGCCCCAACGCTACTACCGCAACAGAGATTCACCCGAGGGTTCCATCGTTGCAGGGGTGAAAAAACGACCCTTTTCTCTCGTTCGCTCTCTGATAGGGAAGTACCGGCGTAGAAGAGGCTTGCCGAGTTGCCGAGAGTTGCGTAGAAGAAAAAGTGGCCAAGTGAACAACAGGGGCGTCCAAGGGGTAATCTAGATGACGACGCGTCGGGGCGGAAGAATCCTCACGTCAGGGCATCCTTCGCAAGCGGCCTTTCGGCTTTTCGAGGATGCTTCGGGCCTGAAAATTCTTCACGAAACTATCCTAGTTTCGCATAATGCCTTAGTTTAACGCCATCCATCCCTTTTAGCTTTTTCGAGCTTTCTCTCTCTCTACTTTCCCTTCCTTTTACTTACGCTCTCTTTCTTTCTCTGACACGACTCAAAAAGAGAGGAGAGATAGAAAGCAGAGATGGAGGAAACGGTTGAAGGCAAAAGGGTTGGAACAAACGGCAGTAGTTTCGAGATTGGACCAATTTTGAGTCTAGCTCAATGTTGATCTCGTTATAACAGCCTTTTACGCTCGTCCGCAGACCAGAAAGACGGAAGGTCTGAACGTGTGTATAGGGTCGTAATTTCTAGCCGTTTGGGTCATGGTCCGTGAGCGGTTGGTGTGCGGGCGCTACGTACATCTAGGCCCGTTTACAATGTTGTATATACAGATGTGTTCATTTTTCCTGGCAGGATAGGCGCATATTTATATGAAAAGGGCTATGGATCCCAAATGTGGCGTTCGTAAAGTTTAGTTACATGTGCTTCCTACAACTAACCTGATACTAGTAGATTTAGTATACATCGAACCAGTTATTGCAGGTATGCTGCCTGTTTGTATCATCATACCGCTGTGAAATTTAACGAACATAACATTCTTAATTATGTTTAATCGACAATTTTTTTATCCTACAGGACTCGGTTAAGTGTTCACAGGATAACATAACCATATGAAATGTTCGTTTGGCGCAGGTCGATTAGGCTGATCAATTGGCTTTAGCTTAATTCTATATTTTGATGGCATTTGTCCTCAAACAATTAACGAGGGTTCATTAGCGGCGTCATAGCTGAATGGATGGTTGACTTTGATCGAGCAAAGCGGATGCGGTCTGATCAAAATAATATATGTAGATATACATATATATATTTATAATTTTACTGGTGGTATCGCGTACGAAAATTTCCTCTAACGAAGTGGCGACCCAATTGAACAAGAATTACATTCATTTTTATTTATTCATAAGTCCGTATGTGGTATCGCTAATTGCGCGTAATAGTAGGAACTTCAGGATAATTTATAGATATATACATATTCGTTAATTTCATCACCAAAATTAAATTTAATGCGTAGCTCTCATTACTTGCGTAAGCTTCTCCTAAAATTGAATGTTCTAAGGTTCAAACTTGGCTAATATTCTGGTATAATTACGCCTCCATTGCGGGGCTATTTGACAAGTTTGCAAAAATTACATTACAAAAATTAGCGAACAGCTTTTTTGATTGACTTAGACTAGGGCTATTAGCTTCATATTATATAAGACTATAATTTATCAGCGGAATGTTCGACCTTATGAGGAAAGTCAAATGGTGCGTGTTAAAAATAAAGAAAAAGCATTTTTAAAGAAGCGGTTTAAGGTCGGTATTTATGCACATGAGTACGATTGAATACCTACAATCGTAGGATTCTACGCTTTATTTTCATAACAAATGTGAACAATCATTGAGAGCTTTCATATCGAAGATGCCTGTACGTAACATTACCGCAAAATCCTCTGAAAACAATTTACAGTGGTTCTCTAGTATCCTACGCAAAACGTCTTGTGCCCGTAGATTATCAATAAGTTGTAGCCACACGGATCGAGCCACGTTATAGGTCACCTTGTCTATTATCGGAGATACTATTATTATTGTCAGTGATCTTTGTGCGGCTGTAGCAGGGCAAATACATTTAACAACAACAATTTGCGACTCACTAGGCCGTCATTGAATCATGCTTGGATTTTAGTCCTAATGCTTTGGTAGTGTAAACGCTTACTGATGGGAACGAAAGAAAAGTTCAATGTTTCAAAATAACATTACGACCGCCCAAAGCCAACAAATCGCCAAACCCGCTAGAAGATTTCTGTAGATTCAAGTAAGGGCTGTACAAAAAAGAATGCTCTCCATTCTCTCATATGAACTTGAAGACGATACGTGAATTGTCGGCAATTCCCTTTTTGCACAATATCACATTAAAATGACAGGTCTGTAGATTAGTTGTTGTCATTGATGGTCCTTCAACCGCTATAATCGCGTAAATCAACATAGGCTTGACAAACTCGATCTTAAGGGCACTCTATGAATTTCTTTATGACGTTAATGGTACTTCAAATCATCACTATTATGTATCTTCAGCATGTTTATTGTTGTACCTTCTTTTCTCTATCTACGTCTTTCCATAAATCTCATTGTTACAAACCACTATTTTCAGCGCCTTAGTTTTTTGGTCGTACAGCTCGCTTAACCTGACATTTAGGCGAACGCCGGTAGCCGAGTGCTTTCACAGATACACCATGACATTCTATTAAGTCTGCTATTGTCTATCAAAATGATGTTTCTGTACAAACTTTAGCTTATACTACAGCGCTTAGCTGGTTCACCTCATCTTTTGTGTAATGTGGTGACCTTATGCAGATTTTGGCGAACATTAAAACTCTCTGAACGTTCCGAAAGGCAATGATTGCTTACTCAGAAGATGCATTTCTTAGAGACCTAATTTGCGAAGTAATGTGCTTAAAAACACCCCATCTAAAAATATTTTTTTAAAGCTGACCATCAGCCGTGTCCCCTCCAACGTGTCTCCTCCGGTCGCAAGGCGCATACGAATGCACCAAGCCACCGAACTCGATAAAAAAAACACCCCATCTGACGCTTGCCTAACGTATGTGTAGCGATATTTTCGAGACATCAATGATCAGTACAACAAAACCCGAGGTAAAACGCAGCAAACGCAGTCAAATGAGGGTGTTGCTTACTAAGCATGTAATATTACAGAGCGTATGCCTAGGTCCTTGCCCACGAATTAACGTGTCTATATGAAAACTAAGATTCAATCGCCTAAAAATTTACTCCTCCGCATTCTGACTAGTAACAAGCCCTTCCGCATATAGAACTATGGGTATGCTATACCAGGACTTCTCCCCCCCGTTGCAGTAATGTTAACTGCGTTGACCATCTACAGCATTACTGCGACAGTCGCGATGGAACAGTGGTTTGTACCGCCAACACGCGGAGTCATCCATTAGGGTATTCACGCTAATACCGAAGCCCACTCCCGCATAGGCAGCTCAGCTCGTGCCCAGTCTACTTCTTTCGATCGTTTATTATGACCAGCTAACGGTTGGTACCGTTGACCTGGACGTCAATGACTTACACTTCTCATAAGATGCGCCTCGTTGCCACCACAAGGTTATGTCTTCGAGGTCGCGATCAAGACAATGGCAAATGCTCGCCTAGGTCACCAATCGGCAGTCGTGTGTTGACGCTTGCCACTCGACACCAATGAGCCATTACATCGAACGCGAACCGAACAGAACAGACGCCGATGCCCTGCACAGGATCGCATGTCCCTCATCGTAGGCGGACGACAGATCATCGAATTGATGACGCGCTTTTTACTGACGGCATTGGTAACAAAGAAACAGTGAAACAGGGATTGAGGCACGATTATCTCGAGCCAGGCTGACGTTCAGGAGAAGAAAATCTAGCAAAAAAATTATTTCAGAGCGCAGACACAGAAAGCGAGGAGTCTGCGTGGAGCTTTAACTTATGTATATTACAAGCGGCTTACTACCTTATCTTCTTTAACGTGCCAAGCCCAATCGTTAACCGAAGCTGGTTAGCAACAAATATGCAATTAATAATTTCAGTATCGTCGACCTAGATACGCCCTAGACACATGGCATTTAATTTGCTCTGAAATATTGGATATTTATGCAATGTACCACTACCTAAATTAAGCAAAATGGGCTTTCAAGCCTGATATGCCTTACTTTGGCGTAGAGACGATTTTCGACGCTCTCTGCACGATTGCCGGGGGCTACGCACAAAATAAACAGAAATTCGAAATTGCTGGAGAACAGATATTTAATATCTGTTCTCCGGCAGCAGTCGGATATGTCTCATAGAGGTTAGCTGTAGCAGTAGGAGCGAGTAAGCTGAGTGCGGGTCTGGCACAAACGAGAGTTGTGGCTGCAGAATAGTCAACAGACCAGCAAGTTATATTTGCGCTCTTTGTGAATTAGTAACGCTTGAAACAACGGAAAGCAAAGGAAATGGAAAGCCCGAGGGCAACTAGATTTTCGATCGCCACTACTGTATATCCAACTTCGCGCGTTTTTTAGCACAATTATTTCAGGTAGATGCTCCAAAAATTCTGCTTTATCGTTAGTTGAACTATTTCATTCAATAATAAAATAGCGGCGGAAATAACGGCATGGTTATACTTCGCGGGCTCTATTAATCAAAAATCGAGACTGCTTAATAATCCTGATTATTTTATTGACAATGCAATGCGCCAAATATCGTTGAATTATATCTCATCCAGTAAGTCCTTGGCCGGCATTTCATTGACGTCTGCAACAGAAACTGAAACAAATTGAATGCAACAGAAACAAATGCCACACATGATTATTAATGGTACTGAGATCCACGATTAGAATTAGAGCATCAAAGTAATTGCGAGCTGTTCAAAATGAATATACCTGTAATTCGGAATTCGTCAATATGCCTTCATCAAATCAAATGTGGAAAGTGGCTAGCTAGTTCTCAGCGCGCGGTATGTCCAACTACAGTTTCGGTGCGTACCTAATTCTAATGACAGCCAAAGTTCCAATTCTCTATGAGTGGTCGATGAGAAAGAAGGTTTGAATAACGATAAAATTAACATCAACAATAAAAAAATCGGCATCAACGATCATCAAGAACATAACGATGACAATACATGTGACGATATCAATTGCTACTGTTGCGGTCTCAGATTTTTAAGCGTTCTCGTATCATTTTTCCGTTCGCACACGCACTTAACATTTGAAAACTCTTCTACCCATTGGCACACAAGTTTCTTTTACGCTTCCGGACGCCGTCGATATGTAATGATTTTTGAACACGACTAACGCTTTTGTTGAGCGTACAGTTCGATTTCAATCAACGGTCAACACAATGCTCGAGTTAGGCGAACGTATTTTGAGCTCATATATATGGGTGCAGACGATATTTATGCAGGATTGATGTTTAGAAAAAATGCCTAATTTAATAAAAGTAATTTACTATCATATATTGCTCACGGTCGGCCGGTAAATAAAATTTTTGTTCAAAAGGCGCTGCTCTATTTCAAATGTCCCGAAGGTCACCAACAAGGTTACTTATTGTTCCCTGAATCCGGAAATCGTTCTCTCTATAAATTAGTTCGTAAAGGCTTATAGAATCTAATTTTCCGATAATTTGCCTAACCACTTAATCATTTCAATTTTTTAAGTAACACAAGTGTATTCTTATTTTAAGCACATCGGCGTTCCGCGGCTTGTGGCCATTCCATTGGCTGATTTCGTCCATATACCCGAAATATGCAACCTTTCCCTTATTTTATTATTCTCGTTAGACTAAAACAAGCAATTTGTTCCCACGATTCCCACAAGTGCGTATTCTTGGATTGTTGGGTCGCTAACGAGATATTCCTCTGTTCTAACGATACAACCAATACGAGACATGACGACAAAAGAACACTGCAAACTACGATGGTAAAATTCTGTCGGGCTATTAAATTTGTAATTCAACATCGGAGGTAGCGTGCTGCTGGTTGGGACAGTTCTCCTGGATAACATCATATTACATTATATATTCAGGTTAGGCGACATGATGCTCCAGGTCCTTGTTGCCCCTTTCCCCACGCGATGCCATCTGTCGATGGCAACGAACACGCCTTCCTTTACACACGACGTCATCTTCTCCTTCGAATGGGGCTTAAAGAGAATGACGGTTTCCAAGGAGACAAAGCGATACATTCTCTCGTTCATCGTAGTGATTACGCGATGGGTAACAGAGGCAACAGCAACAACGTCGAAGCCTTCCAGTCTGTTCCATAATGTTCCCCTTCGTTCTTTTTCTAAAACCACTGCGAACATTGAGGCGTTAGTGATAGGATGCCCCTCGGGAAAAACGACTCCCTACGAGCGAGACTCGCCACCCATTTGAGTGTAGTAAATGAATGAGCAGAGTGGAGACGGAGGGGAAGTTGGAAGAAGAGCCGACGCACGCGACGCTGTTCAGGGTGATTCATCCAACCGGTTGCTGACTATTTAAAGTCATAGAAACGCTACAATACGACATAAATTGATGCAAGTCCCTCATACAAAAAGAAGTTAGGAGAAATGTTTAGGAATATAGTAACCACAAAACGAACAATACAGCGACAGTAGAACACGAGACCAAACAAGAAAAAAATTTTGTATTTGTGCGAATCTGACTACGAAGCGCGATCATTATTGAATAAGATTTTGATGGTGGCAATGATGATTATGACGATGATGATGATTGTTAATACGATTGTTATTAGAATGTCAATTGAAGAGCGTAGCAAACATCTTAACTAAAAGTATAGCATTCTAGAACTTCTCGTACAAGTACATCGGTGATCGCACATAGACGACATCGTGAACAAAACATTACGTCAAATCAGTCTTAAAAAGCAATACCATTTGTGATTGAAAACCGCAAATAGATTTATTGTCTGCTACCATACGTCACTTTTGTACATGCTATGTGATATGACGTACATATAAGGATCCCTACCAACTTGCATGTAAACGCAATAAAACTCAGTAGTAGAAAGATCGCAATTTTCGAGCGGTTATTACTTTGTTGGATAAAACGACCAATGCCACCCCAGTGGGAAATGTATGATGAAAAGTTCATCCTTCCATGTGTACTGTTTGTTCATCCCGCTATATGCTCTCGATGTACAACACATCATGATGTGTATCATATATTTAGCCTATTGAAATACATTATGGGCAAACCGTATCCACACACGTAAAAAACGGATTGATTTAGTTGGGTACATTACGTTAAACCCCAACCGAGGACCTGGTACAGTAGTAATCATAATGTGCATGCTA
>MNPL01031456.1:18667-50454 GCA_002081605.1 Tropilaelaps mercedesae | reverse complement strand
CCAAAGGATTTGTCGCTTGGCCGTCGTCTGATTACGGCGACCGCCATATTGGGCGCGCCGCCTCTCCCGACATGAGAACTCGGAAACGTTTTGGGGTCTCTCTATATATTTATTTATTTATTTATTTATATGTATGTTATGCCCACACAGGTAACCCGGTCAGCGTTGTCCTGATCGTCGTGTCAGAGCAGAGCATGTGCCTGTCTTGAAGGGGGCTGCGACGCTTTGGTGGTTGTAAACGCGTCTCCTGTTGGCGACGATGCTTGTGATGAAGATCGATTACGTCTATGACGGCCATAATGATGGTCAATCATCGATGAACACGGCGCGAAGTCGACGAGGTCGATGGCCGAACAGGTTGGCTTGGACGATAGGATAGGGCTACGCCATGCGATCGTTTAGGCCAATCCAGGCTCAGTTTTTGTGCTTTTTTCCTCGTTTTCACGTTTTGTCTACTTGCGCCATGGTCGGCCTCGTCGCGTGCGTGTCGGGCACGCCTGCCGCTCGCAGCGTGAGCGTCTATAGCGGCAGATGCGTGAAGAAACGACATCACGAACCGATCGTTGGTGGCCGCGTTCGAACCAGCCTCGAGAGCGAAACGCTGCTTTGATCGCTAGTGGCTTCTGCTCGACGTGACGAGTCGGCTGGCGTGTCTTCGTGCCGATGCGTGACAGTCTGCTGTGCGTGGGCACTCGACCATGCGAGGTAAATCCAGGACGAAAGCAATTAACTCAATAAATAAAATTTTTTGGCGGCGCTAGGTAGAATCTTATGCGGCCGCGTACCGAAACGTCTGTGACGCCTCGAAACGGTCGAGGTAATCATTCACTAATTAATAAACAACAACAATAACACACATGCACCGTCTGCGGACGCGACAATGACGCGCCAGGCTAGATCTCGTCCGAAACACGAAACATTTTCGAAAGCGGCACTCGACCAATCGAGTCCTCGAGGGGACGCTAAAAACAGTCGCCCTGACAAGGCGGCCCTGCCGAGACGGAATCTGCTTGGCCATGATATTAAATAGCGCAGAAAATAACGATCGATGCGCAAAACAGCAGAACGTATTCACGTCCACATCGGACGTAGTCGTCGTCTGGTAGAGACGCGCGCGCGCACTCTCGAATACGTCCGTGTCCTAATGTAGGCCCGTCCCACGAGTGTCACGTCGGCCACCTGGACCTGACGAGCACGTTCGAATTTTCGGACGAGAACGACCCGAAACGACGTGACCGAACGCGTCTCTGCTTCCGCGTGCACAGCGAACCCTGGAACGCCTCTTGGACGCCGCGGCCCGCCAGGAAAATGTTCCGACCTGTTGTTTTCCACTCGAAAGGCGTCTAGACGCGCGCGCGCGCCTGAGAAATAGGCCCTCCTCGTAGATGACTTGGCCTGACCTACAAGGCCTTGGCTTCGCGTCACGGAAGTTCGTTTACGCATTTAGAGTGATTCAACGATGTTTGCCATTCGTCACCTGCAAGACCTGCGATTTCAGCCTAACGAGGCCACCTCGAAGCGTCATTAGGCGAGGGGCCTTGTGTTCGACCTGAGCTACCTAAATATCGTTTCGGGTTAGGTGAGAGTAGATTTCACTGTTGGTCGCTAGCGAAGCGCTCGAACTCGGCTGAGATGGACGCGTCCGATGAGGGAACATCCGTCGAAATCTAATTGAACGACGACGCGCGACGATGCGTCTAATGTCGACACTGATCGCCCGGGGAGAGTTAGAGAAGTTAACCGGGAACCGTTTCCAGGTTACTGCGGCGGTTCACATTAACCGCCCTGTCCTGACAACTTCGTTACCAGTCAAGTTACCGACGATATCCGTCCCTGACACCGAACGCCGCGACTAACGCGTCATCACCACCGTCACCTCGAACGACAGACTCAAATAGATTAACCAGTCGAATCGGCCACTTCTCTGAGACGGCCGAGCGTGCGCCTGAAGCGATTCGAGGCGCACGCAGTTCCCAGCGGCGAGTCAACGAACTTGAACGAACCAGAAGACTCTGGCGAACGCCCCAGCTCCGTTCGGCTCAATCGGTTGGCCCCAGCGTCGTATTCGCGTTTCGTACGCGCATGAAGCTTCGTCTCGGACAACGATTCCGTCATGTGAGGTGACAACAGCGGCGCTGTCGCCGGTTTCCTGTGCGCCGTCAGGTCACGTCGATGCGCGTCGCTTGTGGAATGCCCCCCCTCCTTCCCCCCCGCCGTTCACCGTCGGTCGCGACGTCGTTGTTCAGATGAAGTCCGAGAACGCGCGCGAAGACCTGTAGACGTGGAGAGATTAGGTGTCAGGCTGATCTGGTTAGAACGACTTCGCCTTCACCGAACCCGCGGTGGCAGATGTTGCCTGCAGACTTGTAACTATTGTCTTCACTTGAGGCACCAACGCCCTTCGATAGACACACACACACACACACACACACACACACACACATATGCCCATATAATATACATAAAATAACTATCATCATGTCGTTGAATGGAACAGTCGAGCCGGTTTTTCTTTGTGCCGTCCCTGCACGTCGTCAGGGGTTGGTTGGGGGCTCTCTTTAGGCAATAACCATTTGCGTCGATGGCCGCCGCCGCCGCCGCCGCCGCCGCTACGCTCAGACGACGATGGACGTACGCAAACGATCTACGCCTCGTTGTAGTCCATTAACACCCCGTTTCGTGTCGGACCCGATCCCACTTCTGATTCTCGGCCGTTGATGCTGTGACCGGCTTGACCGACGCCTTCTTCGCACCTAATATCGCCGCGATGCGACGCGTATCATATCACCGAACGCGACACGAAACGCGACGCCATAGCCAGCCGGCCGAACGCGACGTCATACGCCACCGAGTTCAGCACAGCCGCGCGTAATAATCGCACGAAACGCAACACGGTCCGGCCTCCTGATAGGACGACGAAACGCGCCCAAGTTGCCGCGACGCCTAACCGACGCGATGTTGACGTGACTCGCCAGTACGAGTTAGCGTAACCGATACGTACATGTATGTGTACATTATACGTACGAGTCTGTGTCGTGTTCAAGGAAGAGAGGAGACGGCAAAAAAGAGGGGAGCTGCTGCTGGTGGTGTTTGTGGGCGAACCATTTCCCAGACGGTCGGATCGTACCAAAGGAGTGCGACGTAACAGTGTCGTTATTATTACAGACCACGATAACCACCGATATCATCCCCTCAGACAGTCGCCCCGCGTGTCGTTGAGCGCTCGAGCATCGAGAAAGGATACTGCCGGAAGAACAACATATTTATGCTGTTAATCGACGCCGATGTCCAAGCCCCGTGACGTTGTCGTTTGCGTACGAGTGTCACGACTTCAGGGAAACGGCCGTTCGTCGTAGTGGAGTCCGTCGAGCGATGACCGAAGCCGTTAGCGATGGGGGGTTGTAAAAAACGGTGGTGACGATGTTTCCATGTTTGTTGTTGTTGCCGCCGCCGCCGCCGCCGCCGCCGCCGCTAATGACGACGTGGATGGTGTTGTTGTTTGGCCTTCTGTTGGCGTCGTCGTTGTGGTGCTCGTTGGTCGTTGAAAGGATCTCGCTGGCCGACATGTCGACGAACGCAGAAGCGGCTGTGGGTCGAAGTGACAGAGCCTGACGGCCTGTTCGCCCGGCCTGGCGATCGGTCCTGTTCTGTGCTATCGTCTTGGCTATGGCCGGCGGCGATGGCCATGGGGCCAGCAGATGTGACATTGCCGCGTCTAACCAGTGATTATCTCAGTCGGCGCGCATCGGCCACTGAGGGGGTGGTGCCTGTCCTCCGCGCGGAGGGCTCGGGGGTGACGGGTCAAGGAGTCTGCTAAAACCTGGTAGCAATTACTGGCCATCTTCGGCCCCCATCGTCGGACGAAGACATGCGCCGGCATCTCGATGGCCGTGCCGTCAACACCGGATGAGGAAGGTGGCGAATCATCCGTAGAAAATTGACGAGTTCGCGATCGATAATATAAGGGCATGCGTTGCCCCCGAGGAGGAACCAGAGGGGCGAGCCTGATGTTTGCCCCCGCCACACCCTCCCTTTCCAATGTCAAGTTCTCCATACGGCGGAGGCGGAGGCTGCGCCGAAGTCAGAGAACCGCCGCTTCGTGCCTTCGTGGAGAATACCGGACGAAAACTTTTCCTCCATTGACGATGTCGTTGAAGTGCGCGCGCGCGCGCGCAGGGGGGCCGAGCGTAAACAATGGCGAGGCCATGGCGCAAATCGGTTATCGGTTTTCCGTTTTTGGTATTTGGCGATTGGAGCTCGTTAGGTAGTGACCAGTACCTACGGTAATAACATCGCTGACAGCAAACGCCGCATCGGCGTATCGATGGCTTGGGCCAGCAGACCTGTAATTGCAGTTGCCCCAGGGGCCAGCTAGTGAAGTTCTGCAAGCTCGGAGGGAAATTGCTTCGCTCAAATAAATCGACAGTAAAAATTGTAGTTTGACCCTGCTGACTGGCAGAGGAGAGAACACACTCGACACACATGCGGCAGGCCATTAGGCCTCAGGGGTGGCCCTCAAGGGTGGCCCTCAGGGGTGGCCGTTGATTAGGTTAAACCCCGAGAGTACCCTGCAAGAGAAGATTACAAACAGACCTCCTCTAACAAACCTCGAACAAAAGCCGAGAAAAGACTGTCCATGAAGGGTTCGTCTTGGAATCGAGAATTTTTTACGCGCCTAGCCTGCGAGAAGGCCACTATAGGCCACTAAGGCAAACGTCCTAACAAGTTCTAGGACAACGGGAATAGTCCGTAGAAAATTCGATGAGAGAATATAAGATAGAGAATAAGTCAATGTCAACCTTTCCGGGGGATTCGATGATAATCAAAACGGGCCGCATCACCAGAACCCCTCGCCAGCGTACCCCATTCATCCCTCTGGCCCCCCTGCTGTTCTAGAACTGCGGCGGACAGTCGCGATGATTTGCGGGGTTTTCGAGTATTGAGTCGAGGGGTTTTCGCTCGAGTCAGGAGGAACGTTTCCAGCCGGTGCAGCGCGCACTTCGCCGACGTCGAAGAGCATTTTTTCGGAAGCGTCCATTGTTGGCGACTGACTTCGACTGAGATATATATATGACTATGGCTGATCGCCTAGCCAAAAAGCAGCTTCAGACTTATCCGGCTTACTCTGAGCATTGTGGCCTCCTCGGTTGTACAGTCGAAACTCTAAAAATAACTCGTCATTCTACTCAATGCCCTGTGCCACATTGGCCGGCGCACTCCACCGTGGCGGCGCGGGGTCTCTCAGTGACGGTTGACTTCACCCAGAAGTCGAGAAGACAGCGAACGGCCTGGTATCGCTTGGCCTGTTTGGCCTGCTAGGCGGGCCTGTATCGGTGGGACAACGAATCAGCGCTCGGAGCAGAAGAAAACTAACAGCAGCAACAAAAGCCTGCGTCTAGGGGACAGCAAAACCTGGAGGATCTGGCGGGCGGGCGGGCGCGGCGGTTCTCCATCATTCACCTTAAGTAGGATCAACGCCGACGAGCGATGCGACACTCGACGCGAGTGACATTCTAGCTAAGCATCGATCGCATCGGTTCTCAGCGACCACTTCTAGCGGCGGTGCAGCAGCGGCCACAACGAGAGCAGCGGTCGAAGGTCCTTTTGTAGTTCACCTCCATCTACTTAGCGCCTCGGTTCCGATGTTCGCTTCGCACGCCTCCGAACTCTTCCAGCCGTGACGCTCGCTCCGGCAAACGAGCACCCGGACGGAGCTCAGAAACCCATTTTCGCACTCCGACTAGTCGAGGTTACACATCGACTATCTCGTTGACGGGCGCGAGTTTTTTTCTCTCTCTCTATCTATCTATCTATATCGCTCTCTTTCTCTCTCAAAATGTTCCACTTTATCGTCCGTCGTTCTCATTTTCGCTGTCATGGCGAGCCACTCTTCCCGTGGACGTCCGGCCAGAGTCATTCGTTACCTGGGTCCGCATGCGGCGTCAGCTGAACGGCGAAACGGGAAACGCTGCTCAAAGGACAACACCGCTACTCTCGCGTCTCTGTTAGGATCGTGCAGAAAAATGCGACAACGACGAACAACGCGCGCAGACCCGTTCCTAGTCGAGTGGGGCTGGCTCAAGGGGAAGCTCAAGGTACTCTCACTCATGTTGAGACGTAATGGACAAAAAAAAAAAAATTATAGCGTCCGTCCGTCCGTCCTCGGGAACGCTTTCCCCTCGTAGAGCTACCACCGCTACCCATCGGAGCGGCCGCTGCGTTCCCGACCGCTCGGTTGTGTCGTGGTTAGTAAACGCCGCGTCGTCCCTCGTAAAGCGTCCTAAAGCGTCCTAAAGCGTCCTAATAGGTACATATATGCATATACATGAATGAATGAATATACGTGAGAGATAGGTTTAGTTGTCTGTTCGTTTCAAACTGCGCTTGAGAGTGTGCGCAAGGAGAAAGCGAATTAGAGAGATGGAAAGGTTTCGGATTTTCTCTTCTCTCGTGTTCGCGCTTCTCAAAATGCTGCTCTATCGTCTGATCTTGACGTAGATGTTTGGCAACGAATTCTCTAACAAATTCTCAGACAGAAGCGTCTATCTCGCACGAATATGCGTGAAGCACTGCAACGCTCTTGCGTGGAGCAGAATTTCTCGTCTAAATCTGTTATGCTGACACGCGACGCTGACACGCAACGCTGACACGCGACGCTGACACGCGACGCACGTGCAACGACACAGGTGCGCTTGTGCGTAACGTAGAACGACGTAGACTCAGTCGGGGACGCCGACGCGTGCTCGAGATGGCCCTCGATAGGCCTAAGCGATCCTGTTCAGGAGGCTTCACGTGAGCTCGCTAGAAATCAAAAGCGTCATCGAAACGGTTTGGCCATCGGTCTTCACTGAGAAACTCACTCCGAGCTCTTCCGACCCAAATCGCTGTGAAGTGGGAGCACAGCCGCGCAGGTTAAGGCCCTCTCGAGAGGTGGTCCCTTGGCGAGCTCCACTCAGAAGCACTCACGATTGCAGCATCGCGACTCAGAGCAGAGACGCTGGTTGGCGTCTGATCGTTCGTTTACCGACAATCCGATTTGCCAGTAATTCGGGTTCGATTTCCGCTATCTGGGTCTGGCCATGTTATTGGGCGTGTAGCGCGTCCCATGCCGAAGCAATCGGACCGCGGTCACGGAGCTGCTCATCGGCGACTTCGTCTGGCTGTCATATCTTCGGCTCTTGTTCGGGGAGCTCCGATGATCCGATACCTCGCGGCCGTGCCGAACGAGCGAGCTGGTGCTACTTCGTGCGCCAGATGCGTGAGGTGTAGCGCCAGAGTCAAGATGACAACAATTCTACGCGTCCGAAGCGACAAATCAGGAGAACGACTCGATACAACGCGCTCGAGAGAAACACACAACGAAAGCGACGACGGGAGGGAGCTGTTGATCTGAGCGAATCAAGCTTAATGTCAGTTAGCTCTGACGCTCCGAGAGTTGCGCGGAGAGAGCCGCGGAACAGGCAGGTCGAAAGCTTTCATAAGTAGCCATGACACCTCGGCACGGCGGCAGTTGAAGGCTCCTCTCCTGCAATTCGACTCTTCGAATCACCTCGCAGACAGGAGTCCGACACTGAGCTCCGAGCGCCTTCATACGTATCCTGACGCGTTCGCAAGCTCGAACGGCCGGTTCAGGCGCTGTTTATAGCGGCGCGTCACTAATGGCTAGGTAGGCCCTCGTCGCTTTAGGTGACAGCAGCAGCCGCAGCAGCAGCCTAGGTCTTCAGATCTAAATGTCGGATCGACGACGACGACGACACATTCATTGTTCAGGGATTAGCGCCTACCCGGATGACATCGCGCGGATTTGGCGGTTACCGGGGGCGTGTTCTTCAGATCTTCTCGTCACAATCATCTGCAAATAGCAATGGCAGACACCAAAGAGAGAGAGAGAGCGAGAGGAGCTGCTAGATGGGGGGCGTTAAATGTGAGATATTGAATAAAGCGAACAATTGTACAGCGAACATAATCGGATTGCAACTGATCGAGAGAAGATGTCTATGAACGCGTTTTCTTTTGCTCGATCTAATTGTCCATTAGCTGCTGGTGTGCGCGCGCGCGCGCGCGCTCAAAGAAGTCAGTAATGGCGGCCTCGTTGGTCATGTCCTCGTCGTCGCTCGATCGTGTGAATCTCAGACGAGTTGGATTAGCGCAAAACGTATGAATTTCGCGTTATGAATGTCGCGCTGACTACTTGCACTCGTGATAACGTGTGTTCAAACAATAATAACAACAATAACAAAATAGTACCTTGTACATCGGACAACAATCACGTCGATTCCGCGAGTACCCAGACGAATGCTAACGTGAACTTGATGAGCCGACCGATCGAAACCTCGACGAAGTCGACAGGGTCAACTCCAGCTTGACGTTCGATGTTCGTAATGGCAGGTTATGAGACGCTGCCGTTGTCGCCTTGCGACACGCTACGCGCGCGCGCGCCACCACGTGGTGGAGTGTTGCCAACATGTCGCAACTCGACAACATTATTATAAGCGTTCTGTCGTCTCGATTGAGCCACTCGAGTAAACACAATCGCTCGCCAAAAACACTTAGGTCAGCCATCGAGTGAATTCGTTCGCTCGTTGCTCGCTCCCGACTACATCGTCGCATTCGGTGCTTGAAGATTAGCCAAACTCGTGGCCCATTTATTTCACTGCTTCACTTCAGTGAGAGGATGAACTGACACGGATCTGGCAGGCGTCATCGTATTATCACCTCGGTTGTCTTTTTTTCTCTCTCGATTTCGCACCATCCGTCATGGAGCGTCTTCTTCCCGAGTGCGATCTCGCTCAATTGGTACTCCCGTCCTGTCGGCGATCAGACTGAGCAGCCGGATCGAACAGGCGAAAAAAAAAAGGCCCAACGAACAAAATCAATGCCCGACGAGGAAAAGTCACCGACGGAGGGATAATAATCTCAGGGTTGAGATTAAAAGACCACCACCACCACCACCTCGGTCTTCAGTTGGTTGTCCTGGTTGGTCGGGGATGATGATGTTGGGGGATGCTTAACTGTTGGGATTCGTCTGGGGGTTCAGGGCAAGGTAAAACACTCACAGACAAATACAACTACGAACGTCAATTGATATGTAGATGAAGAGATGGGTGAGAGATGTTTCGCTCGGCAAGCGTGTCAGGATATCAACTATTCCTATGTCCTATCCGATAGTTAGGTCTAGGCCTCGTTGAAAGAAGACCGAACACGAGCGAGAGAGAGATGCTTTGGTTCGACCCAGGGCCCTTTCGATGGGATGGTGGTCGGCTGGGGCAATGGATGGAAACGCAGAGTTTGCGCCCCGCCCAACGACGGTCGGGTGGTTGGACCACTTCGATTCGAACAGAGGGACCTGGCAGAGGCGGGGTCTACAAAGTGTGAACGGGAACCCGATATCGGTATAACCATCGCGTTGCTGTCGTTCGTAGCGAGAAAACCGACGAAAAAACCAGCGCGACAGTGGCACAGAGAACGAACAGCGAGAGGGGGACCGAATAGAGGTCGAGGAACACAACGAAATTAAGTAGCGTAAACGGATGAGGGATATGGCGAACAAAAAGGCACATAGACGACGAACATGTACACCTGCACACGGAGGACTAAACGCTAATCAAAGAACGATTGTCGGATTAAATGGCTGGCCACGGGACACTGTGGAGTTGGGGCGTCAGCTGCGTTTAGATAGTTTTTATTCGCTCATATGTCACTTCGCAGGCATCACCATTGGGCTTGCACTAACAGAAGGCGACATAAATATATGGTCGTCATGTTTGCCGCTGCTTTCGCTAGGTTTCAGCAAGACCAAACAAATCTAGCGTGCGAACTAACAGTCGTGCTTTGTTTGGGGCATCTTGTTTCAGCATTCCGCCTATGAGCTCCAGTAAGTCAACGATTTTGACCTCCGAGAGCACGGCCTTTACACCGATCACCTCGAAGGAGTAGCCAGGTCAGCGAATGCAATACACACACACACACACACACACACACACACACACACAAACTGCACAGCCGCTCAGGTCTGTCTCGGAAAATCGACGAATGTACGTAGGACGTCGTGCCGCTCTGTCAGGGTTGAAAGGGGCTTCGACTTTCTGCGTCGGCTATTTTGCTACTGCTCACAACAACCGCCGCGTATCGGCCCTCTGTTTTTGGGCGTGTTCCCGCTGTTTCAGCAAATGCCTGCGTAGATTTTATATAGAGCAGCTGCTAAACGACGCTGGAACACTTTCGAATCGTGCCGTGAACGTTCTATGTCAACACTACAGTCGGGCAAAAGGAACGCTCGCTTGTGCGGGTGGCCTATTATTGCCCTAAGCACTTTCTAGTTTATGATGCTACTCTTTCAGTTCGCACTGTTTTTTCTATGCTTGACTCGACGTCGACTTATTGGCGAACATCTACCAGCTAAAAACTTTGATTCGATTTTTTTCGTTTTTCTCATACAGGTTTGTTCGTTCGAGACATTGGGCCGTAACCCAACCAGTTCACGCAGCCACTGGCGAAAAACTAGTCAACCACGCGCAGTAACGCCTTGAAAACGGCGAACATCAACTGGAAGAACGTCTCTTCGACCGTAACGGTTGGCTCGATCTCGACGAGAAAACCGATCAACCAAAAGCTTTCTGCCACCCTTTTCTGCTTGTAGGCCACATCGCTTGCAGTCTTCTATCGCTTGGCCTTGCAGGTCGAAACCGGCTAAACCCAACGTGATGGTCCTACTTCATAGCCATTGTTCCTACCCATCTAGAAATCTGTCGAGGCACCGTTGACGTCTGGGCGAATATTTCGCCTCGTGACCATAAAACTCTCATAGCTACTATAACGACCAACACAGCTACCGCAGGACCATGTCCTTCTTGCTGGTCCACATGGCGCCGTTTGGTAGTGTCATATGGCGAAATTTATCCGTCCTGGAAGGATTGTCGATGAGTTGTCCTTCAAACTGCCCAACCTTTTTCCCGCTGCTGGTTAAAGCCCGTTCGTCTGCACGCACTCCACTGAGTGTAGAGGAAGGGGAGTATACGAATAAATCAGTTTGTACTACTCAACCTGTGTACGCCATCAGGACATAGCGTTAAAGCAGGCCAAATTAACACTTTGTTCTCAGCACGTCGCTGGCCGAGTGTCGAACGTAGGTTTAGCCAAGCCGAACAACGAATCCGCCAGCGAACAGTGCGGGATACACCCGCCGCCAACTTTTGTGAGGACTTCGGCATTTAGCACTTTTTTTTGTCCGGGGCTGTCGAGAGACGAAGAAGAATTATCGACGCCCTTGCCACTGTATATGGCAAATAGGAACAAGAGTATGGTTGCATTTAGCCTGCAGTACAAGCACTGCAAACGGCTTGAGTGAATGCGACGCCCGCGGATTTCTTGATTTGCCGTACGCGGACGTTTGATCCGCGAGAGCGACCATACACTCCCATACCGAATGCATTCATTATAGCATGATGGTCAATACGCGGACATGTCCAGTAACAGTCAAATGATCTATACATATATATATATATATATTGATCATTTGAGATATATATATATATATATATACACACACACACACACACACACACAAATGTATATTGTCGAGGGTTACCCTATACCTATACATCTCATGCATAGTGAAATGTGGTGAACAAATCTGGTGGGTCAGTGTCTTCAACGGAGAAGTGCTTCTTCGAGAAGAACCCCATCCCGTCTCAATCAATCGTGATCAATGAACAAATGTTGAATTATTGTGTAGCCAGTTGAAAGGCACGGTAGGGTAAAACAATGGACATAGTGGCGAGTGATGTGTATAAGGGCACGGTATATACATGTGTGAGTATTTAGATGCGCACAGACACACACGCACACACACACACACACACACACACACACACGCGCACACACAGACATACGCACACACACATACGCACACACGCACACACACACACACATACACACACACATACATGCACACCCAAGGCGGACAGGCGCTGTCAAGAGTCGTTAGGTTTTATCTATCGTAATGACAATTATACTAATAGATATTATTTAATATTTAATAAACGGTAGACGATCATAGAAAGACAGTTATAATAATAAGTTATGAACAAAGAGTAATTGGTCTCAAACGAATATAATAATGTGTGTGCAAACCGTTCGCATGTGCGCGGCGTTAACTGAGGGAACGAGTGGCGTATAGATTGCGTAAGAGCGTAAAACGTAAAGGTAAAATTTGAAATACCGATGAAATTGATCAAGGGATGCTGCAGGGCAAAATAGCGCTGTAAAGTAAGAGATAATCGCCCATTCATTGAATAAGCAAACTGTACAAATAAATGTATACTGGTGATTTGTAAGCTTAAGACTGTATTTATTTGACAGGTCAACAAAGCCGGAAGTGTCGCAGTATTAAATTTCTTTAATGATTATTATTGTATAACGTGCAAACAAAGCTGTATGATGGTGTTTTCCAACTTTTCTATTTCGCCGTTTTTCAGCGTCAGGTCGCCAGAGTTTCTGTTCGCGTTTTTACACGACACCGATACATTTACTTGTGTGTATAAAAATTTGACACGTGATCTTGGGGAGGCCTGTTTACACACGCTGTCGACTTTGTGAGTGTTATTGTAAGGCACAGACAAGCAAACCGCCTCAGAAACACGTCTACATGCATCAGTTTAAAGGTTCACTTACACTATTATCATTGAATAAACTTCTAAGTGACACCAGTTGAATTTTAACGAAAATCATGGTGCGCCAGCCTTGCAATAAAAACTATGTGAGTGAAAAAGACCTCAAGCACAGTATTCCTTACGGACACTTCAAAACGATGTAACACGTTCTACTTCTCCTGCACTAAATATAAAATTGAGTACCGTCTATTGGCAGTAAACGGCGGGATCCAATTAGTCGGCACGGTAGGGATCTAACTGTTTTTTAGGCCTAGCCCTCAGCCAACATCTAACGTCCACGGTAGCACTTTTTGCATGACTTCGTAAGACGGACCCCACATAAATGTAAATGTGCAACGATGGGGATCTCCTCCGGTCGCCTCAAGGCGCACACGGATGCACAAACGCCACCGAGCTTGACGCACGATAGGGATCTAGCACAATACAACCGGTCATCGATTAGTTTGTCCGAGTAATACCTGTTCCTCTGTCTGTATGAATTCTGCAAGAAAGTTGGCATTCAAAATAAATGTCCCGACGTGCATCGAAAACTAACTTCATCTTGCAAATTTGGATTTTAACACCCACATATAGGTTCTTCCGCAGTGCGGCTTTCCCAGCGGTGAGCTAGCTCAAGAGTGAGTTTTCAGGAGCAAACATAAAGACTTCCGTTCCTAATGGATGTATTTAGATATTGCGTTACTAACAAATGAAGCTCATTATGTAACTCATTGGGTCGAGGTAGGTTAATCACTGTACTATTCCCTTATGCGTTACGGCTCCATGCGATGCATTTTATAGTGGTTTAACCGGCCCGAGCGTACGCCTGCCCAGTACACACCGTTAGCCAGATACGAAAACCATGCAACGATACCCTTAGATGCAGGCTTCGTCCATCACCTGTTCCTCACTTCAAGATGCTGACGTAGTCTTTGTCTTTAGTGGCCACTTCCTCTCCATCAAATCACATCGTTAGTTTGAATGAGGGAGATGGTAAAAGTCCTTTCTCTAGCCGTTTCGTCTTGATTAACCGTTGCTCCGCTGGTAGCGGAACATCCGCGAGCGATTTCTCTGCTTCGCGTTCAGGTTCGAGCTACTTTGACGCGTGGGTAACTTCACCTCGCCGTTGGCTATTTCTGCCGTCTGCCAGAATGCGGTCACCCGTCCGACATCTCGGTTTGGTGCGTCACCCTCCCGCAGTTTAGTAATATTTAACGATATCGATGCCTTCCTCCCCTTAACTAAACCACCATCGCCCAGCCGCAGGTACGTCTCACACTTTCGTCCAAAAGTTTCGCACTTTCGTCTTCGGGCCGGATCGGTTAGTCGTTGCCCAACCCCAGTCCGAAGCAACGCGAAAACCATCTCCAAACGACCAATAGTCGCTGCGGGGTATACCGTTCTCGCCTCGGCAGAGCGCACAAGTTATCGACGATTATCAAAATGATGAAGATGACGATTATAATAACAATTTAAGAGCATCTCCACCCAGCTCATTCAAGGCACAGCTCCTAGCGCCTAACGTACCCGACGCCTCCCTGCGCTATATACATTATATATACATTATATATATACATTATATACATATATATATATATATATATGGCCGTCAGCAAATTGTTGGCCTTATATCTGTTCTTACTAGCGGTGTGGTACTGAGCATTTGATGGGAGCAAGAACAAGAACCAGTGTAAGATGGCTGCTGTAAGGCTACGCATTGTCGAGACTTCTCCGTATTTCGCCTCCAGTTTTTAAATCATGCCTAGGCTCTTTCTCGTCGAGGGCCTGATCGTGTGCGAACATCAGCGACTATTACGTCCAATACCCCAGCCGCAACCGCCTATGGACTCCTCTCCTTCCCCTCAAATAAAGGTCCGCTCACGTTTTCCGCCTAGGGTAGACGCTACTAAGAAGAAACTATGATGAGATTTCAAAGTCAGTCGACAGGCCCAGTTCTCTCGCTTTTCCTATCTATCTCTCACGCATACTTAGGAACGGTTGTTACCGGTCGTGCCGCTGTCGCCATCGCTGGATTCAGTCGTTCGATCTCGTGGCGAAGTGTGAAGCTCTGCTAACGATGCCCTGCCATCGAGGGTGCTTCACGCCTATCTCCATCGCGTCGGTCGTCCTCATCGGTCGACATCATCATCAACCTCGCCCATCGACTCGTTCTGTTGTGCCGAAGCTGAAGGCGCCGTTTACTTGAGCCAGGTTTCAGCCGTATGCGGCAATTCGGCCGCCTTCGCTAGCGGTTGTAACCTGTAATCGCAGTGTAATTTGATGTAGGCCCCTAAACGAGGCGCGGACCTTGACTGATGGGGGAAGAAGGCCGACGACGGCCTGCGCTAACATCGACTACGCGATTCTGCGTCCATGCGCCTTCGCCGGTTCCTGCGCTGCCTTAGTGCCGTTACACTGTTACGAGTTGCGTTCCCCTGTTGGGTGCCAGCGTTGGCCACGGAGAAGATTGGACGAACGCCCCGAGCGGACAAGGAGCCACGCTGCGGAATCTTAATGGGCGTTTAATAATAATTTGGCCGCGCGCGACTCCGGCTTCTCCGCCGCTCGTCTACTTATCGACACCGCGAACGCGGAGTACCGGAGCGCCCCCTGCTTTTACGCGGCTGAGCAACAACGACGGCGGCGGCCGTCGCCGCGACAACAATAAACAGTGGAGCCGCAGTCAGAGCGACGAGCATCGTCATCCACCCGTTAGCACTGAAGACCCGCGTAGGAAGGATTCAGCCCTCGTCGCGTAAAGAGTTTCTCTCTGCTCACGAGCGGCGTCACGGCGACCCGCCGTGAAGGGCGAGAGGTCACTCGAAAAGACGTCGTTCACCTTCGTCATTCTCAGATATGGCAACGGCGATCGATGAAGTTGAAGCGATGAAGTGCGATGGCTGGGAGTCACTAGAGGTTGATTAGGTTGTCACGCTGGGTGAGCGAGCGGAGTGCGGCCTGGCGAAATCGGTGGCCGATAGAGGAACTCGTGGAGGGTCGCGAATCCGGCCATTTGAGACGGGAGATTGTTGATGCGGACTATGGGGCTGGGCGCCTTCTTGATAGGAAGCAAACGAAGGAAGGGAATGACAGTTTCCGTTCCGCTTTCAGAGCGTCTGCTAGAAGAAATATTTGATTCTAATTGTGTAGGAATGAATTCCCTCCATTCTTCGTGACGGTGAGTTTGGTGCGGACAATCTCCGTTCTAGAGGGATTGGTGCTTCAGTGAGAGAGTTGATCATGTTGAAAAGAAAAAGCGGCAACTTGAACAAATTTTTTCTATGACGCTGCCATATTGACGGGTTATACCTTTCATTTGCGCGAAAGGTTATACTAAAAGAATCGAAAAAGAAAATATGTGGTATTAGCGCTTTGCGTAGACCGATTCGAGCAAAGCTATCTAGACTATGAGATATTACTAAACGATGAATTTACTTAACTGCAACTTGTTCGAATCCATCAGATGCAGCTTTTGACGGTACTGGACATCGTTACCAAAACAATTGAGACAAACGTGATAAAAATATTTTAGACTCAACTAACTAACCTATTCAAGATCGTGTCACGTATCAATTTTTGTTCGATAGTTTTTTTGGGACCAATTCTGCAAAAAAACGGTTCCAGGTGCGTGGGGTGACGAAGCACTGCTCGCTGTTACGTGCTGTCAATTTGGCCTAACTGAATCATTAACTGAATTTCGATAACTGTGAAGGGCTGAACTTCTGCGATCAACAGTCTAGTTCAACTTTATCTCGTCGACTTTTGCTTTTCAGTTGAAATGTATTTTATTCTCCTTGCTAGATTTATTAACTGCGACTTATGTGGTGCTATGACCGCACTTTTGTTTTTACTTTTTTTCACTCGATTGTGTTCTAGTGAGTTCGGTGACGGTGTTAAATATGCTTGAATTGCAGTACGGCAGACGGCCTTAGGTACAATCGTCAAAATCGTGTGGAAGTCAAAAATTAAGCGGACGTTCTTATACATACAGAGCTGTTGATATGCGAAATTAGGGAATATTTAAGGTCATTATCTTTCTGAGAGCGTTTCTACAGCACCCACGGGGAAAACTATCCAACAAAAATTGAATGCTGACATCTGATTTTCACTCTGGTTCGTTGCTCTAGGCGATTGCGCAAGGTGTAGACGTTCCACCTAAGATCAGTTCTTTTAGAATCTTCATGAGATCACAAAGATTATACTAAAAACACACCGTCTAGTAGTCTCAATGTATAATGCTAATTCTCCGGACAGCGTCAAAATTATTTGCTGCTTTATTTATGCAAATTCTAAAAATACGTCGTTTGAAATACAGTGGATTTCACTCTGATAAAATTAGCTCCAAGTTTCGGTTTCATTAAAAGCACTGGAACAACGCTGTTTATAAATTCTTTACGTAAGTAAAGCATTATTAAAGTATTACATTAGTAAAGTATTACATTCTACTTACGCATGGTGCACTAGTGAACAGCTTAAATAATCATGAACCAATATTGGCTGATCAACTTTGAGTAAAACTAATATGGTTCATGTTCATAAGCTAAGTTTATCTCATTTGGAATAAGCGAGAAACCGTGAAAAAAGGATACGCCATATGTGTTGCTTATTATCAAGATACAACTCGTCTTCACCTACTAACGCACTCAGAACCGAAACGAGCAGAAAGATTATACATAATGACAATTCCGCATGTTCTCAACGATCACAGAATATTAAACAGTAAGATCACCTGTACGTGTTTAGATCAAATTTGCACATTCTACCATTTTGTTACATTTTGTCAACTCACAATGGGTGGCTTCACCGACCTTAAAAGACTATTCTCGAGACATTTCGTCTTTCAATATTCGAGCACTTTTTTTTTTTGCATTTTTGCATTACATTTTTGCAATAATACGCATTTAGGTTGTTATCGTGTGCACTAACAACCGTACTGGTGTGTCTTGTCAGCCGGAGCAGGCAGCGGAAGGGACATATTTTTTATAGCGTATGTATTCGCATATTTTTTAATTGTGGTAACGACAAATGGCATAGCTATGTGGTAAGACAACAAAATGCATGTGCTAATTTTGGCTAGCTTGCTTCAGTATTGTTTTACGAACTTGAGTTTTTTTTAACATTCATCAAGCTACAGCATTGCAATTTAAAACTTCTTGTTGGATTCAAGAAAACGTGAGCGCGTCTGTCATTAAATATGTAACCGACACACGCATGGGTAAAGGCCAAGATAGACGTTGATGGGCTGAGCACAAACGTTTGACAGCGACGAAAGAACACTGCACCTAAGGCAGAAGACTTTCCGCACGTAGGTCGGTGTACGGGTTCGATACCCACTGTTGCACATTTATATTTATGGGATCCGCCTTGCAAAGAAATGCAAAAAATCCTCTCTTGAGCCAATTCAGCGTGTATTAGCTTGATGGAGAAGGAGACAACAAAGTTTGGCAGACTGAAAAACAGGACCTGGACACCATGGCCTGCAAACCCTTAACGACCTAGTTACACAGACGGCATATTCGAGAAAAAACTGGATAGCTGCTGCCGGGTTTCTGGGGCAGATAGCAGCATAAAAAACAAATGAAACAAGACGACTCGGGACGTTGTCCACAGACCACAGACTACAATTCTGGCCAGTAGGAAGCTATATTTTTTCGAGACTGTGACTTAATTCTAGCGTAGACTTCGATCGAACCTCATTTACTAAGACGCAACCTGCCTTTAGTGGATGAAGTTTCCACATTGTCGGACCAAATAATGCAGCTAGTCTGTTGGATGCCTTAATGTGGTCGAGCATTTCCACGACGCTATATAAAAAAACAAACCATACGGCGTGCAGTTGCACGGTTTCGGTGCGCGTAAGCCGTGTGATGGTGGCACGTATGTCTCTGTGTGAAGGCGATGCATCGTATTCGGAATAACATAAGCACGGTTACATTTGATATTGCAATAATCCAGTCTTTGGCTAAACGCTGCTCAAACAGATAGTATATTAATCTGGGTATTTGACAAAAAATACGCAAATGAACTCAGAAGTGACTAAGGGAGTGTGATACTATTAATTTCCCGTGTACCGTCAGTTTTCCCAATTTTTTGTATACATGCGATCTCACTAAGTGAGACATTGAGCTGGTAGTTTAGCAGATCTTGGATAAGAATAGAAACGTTTCTATAATTTTCAGAGGTCGATCCAACGCGCATTTCCAGGATGGTCCATTTCGTTAGAACATTATAACGCGAACCTTGAAAAATAATTTAAATATTGTTTGCTGCGAATACCACCAGCTAGGACCACCGTGCGTAGCACGCTAACACAAATTTAGCACACAATAAAGAAGTACATAGATATATCTCAATAATGGTAATAAACACAGGAGCATATATATATATATATATATACTCCTGCGTTGAGAGTTCATACACCTACACGACATAGGTGCATGAACTCTCTTGTTCTTAAATTATGCACCGCGAATCTGTATAATCTTGTAACAGGAATAACTCTCGAAACATTCGTACTAGACTTCTAAGCTTCGACTTCAAGTCAACATTTGCTCGTGATTTATACCTGATCCCTGTGTATGCCCTTGTCCACGCAGTGGGAACCGCCAATTCCATCGAATATCGGAGCTTTCTGACCTAATTTCGATAAGCACCGGCACATTCGATTCGTTATGACGCTCTTTCCCCAAGGTTCGCGTCCGCTGACGTGTCAACGACTTTACCTCCTCATTATTCTACGTACGCACATGTGTTAACTATTATGTGCATCGTTTCCGTAAATCGTGGGTTCGCTACTCGCGCGGCGAACCCGCTTTGTGATACGGCATCCTACCGTCTTGTTGTTAGGTACGCCGTCATTGGTGTCATCATATATAGGCGTGCAGTTCTATGCACGTACGCACGCTCTAACTACGATATAACATGCCCACTTAAAGACGCACGTCGTCTACCTGAGTCGAGCTAGCGAAAGTTTATTAGCATCGTTAGTTTTAAATAGGTTGGTCTCCAAACAGGAGTTCGCACATGCACTTTATGACGCCGCGAAGAAAAGCGAATTATTCTCGAACACGTTGTGGCCACCCGCGAAAACTACAGACGAGTTGGCAAATTCAATTATCTTATTGCGGCTCTTCGCTTGAAGACTTGCCGGTGCGTCAAAACGACCCCGTACTTTTCCACAAACTCTCAACAATCTTAGACACGCGTCCGTCTAGCCAGACCGCCCTTGGCTTGTAATTGCATCGTCTCATCGTCCCACCTCGACGCCAGACAGACGCGGGGATCTCAATCGTACGATCGAGAAAGCTTTACAGCCGACACGCGTGTTGCCAGCGTGTACCTGACACGCTCTGCGGCCGTAGATTGGCTATCTCTAATCAAATCTCTGTCTATCAATCACGCGACACGGTTCTCATAGGAGCCGTCAACACGAGAACAGCGCTGGCCGCCCCACTGGCCGCCCGACGTCTAACCAGCCACCCATCCGCGATTAACAGCTTCCTCATTCACGTCTGTTACCGAATCTGTTACGCGGTGCGAGGGACTGACAGCGGACTCCTCCGAACTCACCACTAAAAGCCGTCGTGAAACGCGAAGGGCATGCGAACCCTCTAACCCTTCCTCAAAATAGTCCCGATCGTAGCCCTGAGCGCCCACTCCATGTCCCGCGCGGTCCTACGAAGGGGTTAAATCAGCGACGTCCGCAGGCACCGGCGGAACACCACATGAGACCGTCGTAATGGCGACTATGCCAGCTTCTTCGTTGCTGTTCTTGGCCACAGTCTTGCTGGTGTGTTCGCATGCACACGCCACTGAGCCAACGGTGAACTTCACGACAGGATCCATCCGAGGTACGGAGTTCGTTGTCGAAGGGGTGCAGGTCGATGGATTCCTGGGAGTTCCCTATGCTAAGCCTCCGGTCGGCGAGCTCCGATTCGCTCTGCCTGTCCCGTTTGGCGATGTTGGACAGCTGACGGCGACGAACTTTTCCGCCAGATGTCCCCAACCTCCAATCGGTCCACAGCCGCCTATCCCCAGCAGCGAAGACTGTCTCTACCTGAACGTGTTCCGCAAAAGTGGCACCAAACAGGGCGACGACAAGCCGGTGAGTAGTGAGAACGCCGCAAGTTCCCATTTCGTTCTACAAATGTTCTGCGCATCGACACGTGTGTCACATTCAAGTATTGCTAAGGAGCAGGGCTCTGGCTATTTCGCGAACGAACGCTCAACCAGTACCGAAACAAGAGGGCGAACCCCATCGGAACCTGCGTGTGGATGGAGCCGCTAGGTTTTTCGCTGGTTGATAACTCCAACGGTACTGGTAGAATGCGACTGGTGTTTTAGATGCGTTTGCATGTTTGGCCTTCATAGAAGGACTATATTTTATGATGGGTTGAAAACGTAGCGTATCCGTTCAAGCGATTCGCTCGTCAAACTCTGATGACGCCAACCTAGAGGAGTTCTGAAACAAGATTATGGCGACATTGCCAATTTATTTGCACTGCAGCGTGTATTCATGTTTGTTGTGTGTTTGTTTGAATGGTAATAATTGTAATTAGATCGGATGAGAGAATAAAAATACGATCAGCTGATCCAATGGTCAACGATCTGGTTATATTCGGTGGGAAATTTAATCCAATCAGAATTCAGGTTTGTTTCGCGTTGAAATTTGTTCAAAACGAAATCGGAACATATTCGAATTGAAGAAGGGAGCTGAGCCTATTCCTTGCTTTATTAGGGTTGTGGGCTTAATTTTAAAACTCGACTGTTTTCTGCATCTCCGCCTTCCAGGTGATCGTTATAGTTCACGGCGGAGGCTTCTCAATTGGTTCGGCATCCGACTTTTTTTACCAGAGTTCCCCACTTGCAGGTCTAGGAGATGTCGTCGTCGTTAGCTTCAACTATCGGCTGAATATCCTCGGATTCGCCAACATGAAGGAGCTCGCCGCCAGCAACGTCGGCCTGTACGACCAACGCCTCGCGCTCGAATGGGTCCAGGACAATATTAAGGCATTTGGCGGCAACCCGAATCGGGTCACGTTGATGGGGGTGAGTGCCGGCTCTATGGCCATCACTCTCCACATCGAATCGCCATTACATCGTGAAGGGAGACAGTTATTCCACTCCGCCATTCTCGACGGCGGGGTGGCTACGCTCAGCGCACTCGACGATGCAGAGCACAGTTTCAGCCGAGTGAAGGAGATTGCGGTGAAGCTCGGCTGCAAAACCGAGGACACGGAGCTGATCGCGTGTCTTCGAAAGGTCGACGCCGATGAGCTTGTGAGGCTGTCCTTCGACGCGGAAGGCTACAGCCCGATATTCACGTTCAGGCCGACAACTGGCGATGAGTTCATTCCTAATAATTTTGCCAGTTGTGCCTCTGACAACGAAAGTGACTCGCGACAAATCAAGACTCTGATCGGATATGCGAAAAATGAGGGAACTTGGCTCGCCGACTATCACTTCAATTTAACCGGGTCGAACTTCCCGAATTTGACCTCTGAAGAAGAATTTCTTGACTGGTGCGCAAAACTTGCCAATGGCTACCGGTTGCCTATCGACGTGAAGGCCGACGGCGTGAAGAAAACGGTTTCTGAAACCTACTTCAACAGCCACTCGAGCAGATTCCTTGATGCGGCAGAGTTCGTTGGCGATGGCATCTTCGTCTGTCCAATCAATGCCTATGTAAAGAAGCACGCCGAAGCGAACGTGACAATGTACGCTTATCGATTTGACAGGAGACTTCAACAAAAGTACTCGTATTTGGACCCCGACAGGATGGGAGTATTTCATACCTCACCATTCCTGCATATGACTGGCTCTCTGATGGATGCGAAGGATCTCTTACCGGGGAGCCCTGCAGTTGATGCCGCGGATAAGGCCTTCTTCAAAGACGCCATTAAGCTGGTGGCCGACTTCGCTCGTACGGATGAGACCCCCAGTTTTCGGGGAGTTCAGCTGCCGAACTTCAGTAAAGGCGAAGGTGTGTTGGTGTTCGACGAAAAGCCGCACGTGGATAATAGCCTTTACAATGAAGACCACTGTAAGAAAACGTTTCCCACATTCGAACCTCAGAGTTAAGTAATAACGAAGGCGTACACAATAAGAATAGCATGTTGAAATTTTGACAAAATAAACGTGAAAGAAAACAAACCAGATGCAGGCCCATAGCATTGTTTTTTTTCATCGATGTTACACACATGTCACAACTTCGCATGGGGGAACGATGGAAATTAATCGTTCATCTGACCTGTTTGGGTCTTCGGATTAGTTCGTGGTTATCCATAGGATGTCTAATATGAGTAGTCATTTCGCAGGATGCCCTCAAACGTTGTAACGAATTTTCGACAAAGTGCTAAACACTGCTCGAATTGAGTAAATTATTTTCATATGGAAATGCCTTTCTGCAGCAGCCATTTTGGGCGTTTGCCCTTTATGTACCTATGAGCCGACACGAGACACTTTACAGTGTCTCATCTATTATTTTACCGACAGGATTACTACGTATCTACGTATGTGACAACTATAAAACTGTGTTGATGACCAACAGGAAAGTAGATCATTTTTATTAAATCTTCACATTTTGACTGGCCGTTTGAATGTTGGATAACTTCTGTTGAGGTGGAAGGACGCGCGCGAAGCCGCGCTCTTCGTGTTTGCGTGTGATTGTGTATCGGCTTCAGTTTAGCGTCTTGTAGTGGCGTTGGTAGAAGTTTCTGTGTGTGCGTGTGTGCGCGTGCGTGTGTGTATGTGTGTGTTTGAACGTAGACAAATTAACACGTTGAGCTTGAAATCTAGAGGTGGCGTGGACGGGCTGTGTCCCAACGACAGTACAGCATGAAAGCTTCTTCGAAATACCTTTCGAGCAATATAGCCGGTGTAAACATTTAGAAATACGTCGGTAATGACAATGTAATACTAATACCATTGTGGTTACAACTCAAGAACAAGTAATTTTTCGTATCACCTTAAATAGCGGATCCTTGAATATGTATCACACAAGCAGAAAACGCATTCGGCATAAGTCGAAATTCACAAACGCATTATCAATTGTAATTCGTCGTTTCTATACCATCGTTCGAAGCATCGTCGACCTAAATAAATAAACGTACGACCACACTCCAAAATACTTTATTCAGCAACGAGACACACACGTACAACAGCACGTAGTGCACGTGTTAAATTCTCAGCCTTTGCATGTTGACATTTGCGGGAACTTGTTTCACGAGGTAGCGCAAAAGCGATATCGTCCGCGTCAAATGCCGACTGATAATTAGGCCCGAACAGGACATCAACTTATCTTATTAACTTACATCACAGTGCATGCAGGGCAAAGAAATTGTGTAAATCATCCAACCGGCGGGCATCCCTTGACCGTTCCAATGGCGACGTACATCACGTGCAGGCCACACTGCGAGACGTGACTATGAGCACCCCGCGTGATTTGTTTCACGTCGTGGACACATCTGGTAGATCGTCCACGAACACGCTTAAGCCACCGACGAATGATGAACATGTGGCGGCATTTTTTTGGCAACCACCGCTGTGGCCATTTTCCTGCGACAGGAGTCTTTGCTCCGGAATATGTGAACGACACGAGTGCCGGCTAGAGCCAAGAGCGTCACGCGATGACCCATCCCTTCAACCAATACGTGACAGTGGACGGACGGCGACGGATTAGCGCTCGTTGGCGTGCCCCGACGACGAAGCCCTTTAACTGCCACTTCGCGAGCGCGTCACAGAAGGACCGCAACGCCTGGTTGCGGGTCGTTTACTCGCATCTGACGAATGTCGATGATTCGGAATATGAGCAGGCACTCTGGTGGCTGGTAAACACGGCCGCCGAGGGCAATTTGTTGTTTGTTGAAAAAATTATCGATATCGGCCTTTTAGACCGCCTGGTGGATATCAGCTCTACCTCGGATGATCCTAAAGTTGTCACTCCAGCGCTTATCACTCTGGCGAAGTTGACCATCTATGAACCTCAACCCGTGGTCGATTACGGCGGTTTGGTCGCGTTCAGACGTACGCTTTCCACCGAGGGTCTGATTAGCGAGGCGTTAAGGCAAGAAATCGGCTGGGCGCTTTGGTACGTCGTTGGCGCGCGGAGCCGGATCCAGGCATTCGTCGATGCCGACCTGTTGCCATGCATCGTAGACCTGTACGCAAGTCAGAAGCCCCAGTCGAAGGAGGTCGCAGCTCGCGTCATCCGCACGTTCGTCCAGGTCGGTGAGCCCCAGCACATCGAAGCACTCGTTCAGGCGGACGCCCTTCCGCCGATTGTCGACACCCTGGGGAGGTTCGAGGAGATGCTGTTGCTGAAGATCGCCGTGAACATCATCGAGAACGTCTTGAGGGTGTCCGGAGCGCTGGAGCACCGTGAGACGTTGTGGAGGTTGCTGACTGAACTGCGGCTAACCGAGTCTCTTGAGCGACTGAGGCGTCACGACGACCACTATATGAGTGTCGCGGCAAAAGATCTGATCTGTCAATATCAGAGGGAAAAGGCGGCCACTCAGCAAAGGGTGAGCAGGTGCTCACCGGCCGGGATCTGCGCCCGACTGAGATTGATTCGTAGATGGTTCTCCATCTAGTTGGCTCTAGAAAGTTTGTGAAGTGGTGTGTGTGTGTGTGTGTGTGTGTGTGTGTGTGTGTGCCATGCGATCTCATACGGTGGTGTTTGTGGACTGGAACCGAACTAGGATAGATTCTATAGAGAGTTCGGTGCGAAAGGGGCTCAGCAGTAAAAGTTTCAGCGAAAAGCGTATACGGGCGCACAGGTAAATACTTGCAGTAATTTTTTTGCGTTTTTTTCTGCCAAAAGCTACCACCGTTGGTGACTTTTGCTATGGGCGAGGTAATTGTTGGGAAAAATTGAGTGTATTAGAGTGATAGGAATACTTATCTTAAATTTAATTCAATTGCTAATATATTATGATTGAGAAAAGTATGCTATGTTTCAAAATAATCTTTAGCTAACTCTATGTTTCAGACTACCTGATTGTGACAAAGCGATGTTTGCTCCTCTGATATTACGCGACCTATATCATTGTAAGTCATTCCTTTTTCCTTATTGACGCATTCGATATCTCCAATTGTGCTGGCTAATCAACATCCACTATGTCATAGTGTAGGTTCAATGCAACCATTCGCTCATTCTTGCGAGATTGCGAGAGCTTCCTTGAACCATCTTGAACATTGATGAATTGTAGCTCATGTTCATACATATCCAAATTGGACGCTCACAAAAGCTTCCACACGTTTTCCTTCTCTCGTCATTTATAACGTCCCGTTGTGTTCAGGGAGTCGTTATATCAACACGACTTCGAATTCAGATACAGATGCACGTCATCGTACGGTAACTAGCTATCTATTTATCTCTGTTTTTCTTTGTCGAAACTTTGGAACGGACGACATCTTGCGTCCTCGTCCGTAGTGACTTGCCATAGCCGACTCGACATCGCTGTTCGAGTGAAAGGAGGCGTCCTGCCCGTGATAGAAGGAGAGGTTGACAGTGCGAACGTTGCAGTCCTTCCATTGAAACTTCAGGAATGCGTGAATTTGCCATTGCTTCTATTGCTATTCGCTGCTGAACTTCTAGTTCTACGTTTACTATATGACGTAGGTTTGCTTTGCCTTCCGTTTGTCAACCAAGATAGTATTAACAATAGTAATGAAAACCCTTGCTTTCGTTCTACTGCCATTAGTCAAATAGTAGACTAGATATCCTTTTTGTACTCCCCTAACATCGACTTGCGTTTCTGTTTCTCGAATGGCGAAACATGTTCGTTTTCAGGTGTGATTGCCACGTTCATGGGGATACTTCCTTTACTACAGCGGCCTCCATGTCGCGCTCGGAGACCTACTTATAGAACCGATCAACTAACGGCTGGGGCTGCTCGGCTTTGGTGACTTGCCACATCTGGTTCGAGGCAACCTTGGCCTGCACGACCAACGCCTTGGGCTCAGCCCAAAAATTTCGCAATTAAATTTTCCAACATTAGTTCAAAACAACATCCAGCCTTACCGTGGCAATCTGAACTGCGTATAGTTGACGGGCGTCGGCGCCGGTGCAGGCCGGCGCCCAGATCCCCACCCCGGACAACGGTAAATTCGGCGTTTCTTCCATGTGGCTTGGACGCCTGCGCGAAGCGTCCCGGCGTCGTGGTGAGCTCCAACCTCAGCCTCGGTCGGATGCCGAGAATCGCCCAACGTCTCAATTTCGATGCTAACGAGACGGAAATGGTTATGTGGCTTCGAAAAGCCGACGCTGACGAGCTCATCAGACTCTCCTTCGACTCCGACTGAACACATTCCAACGTTCACTTTTTTCTAGTTGGCGGTCTATGGGAAAGTTTTGCGCAGTTCGTAATTTTGTCAATAATCCTCGTAAATTTTCAACGGCAAATTCTGCGAATTCCAAAATTCTCGTAGGCCATGCCAGGTATGAGGGACGGCGGTCCGCTAGGTGCACGCTGAACTTCAGTGACCTCGCGTTCCTTGAGCAGAGTCCGAAGGCGGAGTTTGTATCCGATAGATTTTTCCGTGTCGGTCAAGTACTACTGGAAAAACTCTAGCTGATTTTTGGGCGTGTCGGAGTCTTCGGTGACGGATCCGTCATCTCTCCGATCAATGCGATCATCAACAGCCACTCCAAAGTCAACGACAACGTCCTTGTACTGTTTCGACAGAACACTTCGCCGAAAGTAGCCTTTCTTCGAGTCAACAACACACGGGACGCGTCGTGCGTCGTCATTCATCCACACCTTGTTTCGGTTTGCAGCAGCAACCAGTCCGCGAGCTACCACGGTCGCTGCCAAGATGAGGCCATTGTCATGACGGCCAGTTAGGTTCGTTAGGTCGGGCAGTAGACCCAAGCTTTAAGGCACGCAATGGCCTGACTTCAGAAAGGACGAAAGGATGGCAACAACTGGAGGCAGTATAAAAAAATTTATGAATCGATTACGTCTTAGATTGAGCGGGAGGCAACGATAGCGAGGCCTTCTGAGCGACGTAGTCACCGATGAATTAATCAAACCTTTTCATGATCACTACTTGTTATTACATTATATGTTCAAGCAAAATGCCTGAACAGGCTGAATCACTTTACCGACTTTCCGCATAGTGTGAAACATTGATTCCCAGAAGACGCTCATAACATCGATTTTTCGATGAAGCTTTCGTCTTTCAATATCACACGTCCGATTCAACTAGACGTAGTTTCTAATATTTTAAAGAGATATGAAAAGATTTTTATATGGTGGTGCACAATGTACTTTTTACGAATTTCAGCCCGCAGTGAGGAAAGCGGCCTCTGCAAAGGACGCAACGTCACCGTTGCAATACACAAGAGTTCTTGAAGAAACTGTCGTGACTGAAATGTAACTCTGATGCTAGATTAAAAAAGAGCTGCCTTCTGGGATAACACTGGCCGATAATAATCGATTATACATACTTGTATATTGAGATAATCTTTTCCTTTCGCTTCCTTTTTTGTTTACAATTTATGTACTTGTGATTTCCACGGTTATCGAACGCTTATATTTAAAGAAATGTTGCCGTATCTAAAGTCGAATAAACTGTACGTAGACCGATCAGATAACCCCTATTGTGTGAAAATGCTTTCCTACTAAAATGTGTGCATATTTAGCCATGATACATGCAACTGTGCAACAATTATTGTAAGTTCTTAATGTTGTTTATAAAAAAATTGTCCGAGCTTCATCACGCGTGTCTTTCATATTGCGTGCAACTTTGGCTGATTTCAAAGTGACTCGCCATCCGATTAGTCGAAAACGATGGACAAAATTAACCTCTATCAGGCGTATACAGCTTTCTGTACTACATGATCGCTCCAGCGATTAGGCTGACTTTCACTGTAAGATATTCACACTAAAATCCATCTCCTAATACATGTCCTATCTACATTCTAAAACTTGAAAGCACGTCGGATTACACCGTTGGTGCTTTCCGTCTGCCGACATTGAAGCAGAGAGAAGCCCATCATATTGGAATCAATGATGTGGTCGCCTCTATAACTACTGCTATTGTTAATTGCAAAAGCTCCTTAGCTCGGTCTATCGTGTGCTATTCATACTTATGTTATCGTTTTTCTATAGAAGTTTGGCTGGGCTCACACGTCCATATATTTCTGCATTTACTTCGCAATGTTGGTTGATTTAATAAAGATCGCTTCTAGAGGAAACTTGGCATAACTTGGCACATCTCTATACGTGGTGAGCTTTTTGGTTTGTATCTGTAGAAACCTTTTGCTCGATTCAAACTTTTCCTCCAGTAATTACGACCAGATGTAAACCATTGAAATTAAAGGACAACAACAATAATTTATAATATTATTGATATTACTACACCCACCAATCTCCAATTTCCATTACTATGGCATCACACAAACAATGATTATAGTAATACGCACATGTTGATGATATGTGGCAATTCACATATATGAATCGCCACACATTATCTATGAGTTCGTCACGGCTTGCTGTTTGTTGAACTGCCCCATCTGGGAAACAGAATCTCAGAGATGCGTGTTTCTGCTCGCCGGCCAAGGTCTGTCAACGAAGTCCAACAGCAACGCAACTTCTGCTCGAATTAGAGCAAATACTTTTCTCTCATTGGTACGCCTAGTGGCATCGCTTACGTCGCACGTTCGAAGACAGGGAAATAATTTATGAGTTACACTTTTTCCGCCTTCTAATTGCTTCGGGACGGTCTTTCGATATGTTTGACAGTGTTCTTTATATGACTGTTTTTATAGGTGACATCAGCGTAACAGGGATGAAACAGATCATTTGCATCTATGAACATTCACATTAGATGACGTTCTTTCTGTAAACTATATAGAATACAGAAATTGGTTTGTACAGTACAAGAACAAATATTGCGCATCTCAGAGTAAATATGTACGTCGGTAGAAAAGTGGCAACCTGCAATGGTTACATTAACTGATTGCCACGTGTTTCCATCCAAACAATACGAAAAAATGAATAAATATAAATATACAAACGTTATCAATTTCGGACAACAGATTGACGCAAAGACCGAGAAAGATCAATTCATATTCAGCAAAAGCGTGAATATCAGATGGGATCTTCCATATAACAAAAAATTTCTACAATGAACAACGCTGGAAAACGAATTTTCGTTCGATGCGTTCGCCATCTGAAGGAAATGGCTGGTGCTAAAAAACACGTCTAAGCCTGATTGTCTATGCACAGTTATACCAGTAAACAAACAAAAGTGCTTAGATTAGAGTATAGAGTGGATTACACCAAAGCTAGTTGGCTTGTTATCGAGCAGCCAATATAATTTGTGAAGTCATTTATGGTGTGTAATTAAAACAACTGATGTTGGTCACTGTTTATTGATTTTTATTTGCTTTTTCGATTTGGATCCCATTGAAAACTGTTTTAAATTTAATATGGGACCTTACGGGGCTTAAAGTTCACAAGGGACCACTATGATGATCGAAAAATAGGAAAAAATTCGATTTCCATTCTACGTGCGGAGTGTCTTTAGTAACGCAAATTTCATAACAAAGTATTAATTAATAGTTGCGCCCTTCTTGTATTAGTCAAGAAAACCGTATTGGATATTAATAGAATATTAACAGCCGCTTTACTACTGCTGCTTTTTTTTGCGACAAAGAAACTATCATGAGCACTCAGCCCTACAGCAGGGTACACGCCGGGTGGTGTGGGACTTCGCTGTAGACGGACCTACCCACTAAAACGCACGCCACCTGAGGCACATCACACTGGAGAAGCTGTTTTTTCAACATTACTTTTGCCAGTGAATCTGTTTTGAGCGCGCTGGATGAACCGGCCAGGCTCCCGTTCTGTGCTGCTTCCGATCGCCCCCTTTTTCGCTTTTTCCTTAGTAGTTCTTTAATTTCGCTCACAGCTATTACCCATACCCTCTTGTCGCCATTCATCTTATCTATTAGGTCTTTGACCGTTTCTCTCGCCCTCAGTAGAGAACCCCTTTGTTGTACCCAGACTCTGCATTCGAAAAGCGTGTGGTCGGGGAAGTCCTTGTTTCCGCTATTATAGTATTCACAAATTTCTGTGTAGGTATGTGCGAAAGCCCACATATCCCGTGATAGTCTGTACTAATGCGTATGTGATATCCCGTCCCTCTCTTTCTAGCCATGTGCTGATATCCGGTAATAGCTCTTTTAGTCGGTCTCCCCCTGAGCCCATTCCATCTCCTCACTCTGGTTGCCAGTGACTAATCATGCCTTTCCAGCTGTCTTACCGCGAGATTTCAGGATCCCTCCATCTCTTTCTTCTCCACTGAACGGTTCCTGCAAGGACCATTGCCGTTTCTGTTGCAACCGTCCTGTACGTTCTAGCGCATCGTAGGGCTATCGTCCTTTATGCTTAGCTCGCTCTGTTGCGCTCCCTTTTGGTTCCTACAGCTCTTTCAAGCCAAATGGAGGCCGCGAAGGTAGCTATTGAGTCCATGACCGCGCGTACAGTCGTCTTCTTGACTTTGATGGGCACTTGGTATTGGCCATAATAGATGTCAATCCCCGCGCTGCCTTGGCTGCCTTGGTCAATATGCAATATTCAAATATGCCTGATCCCTCAGCCCTAGGTATTTGGTCATATTTTTTAGTGCAACCTTTTCTTTCCCAGACACAATGCTGACATTTTTAACCTTCTTGCGACCGGTCAAAAATATTGCCTCGCTCTTGTGCGGATCCACTTCCAGCTCGTTCTCGGACATCATCCAGCTCCGGGCCCGACCTAGTGCCTCATTGACGTTGCCTAGTGCTTCATTGACGTTCAAGATTGTTCTTGCCCCTGGATAGGCTCGCTAGATCGTTCGCGTATGCGAGCAGAATGATCTCTCTAAGATCCGCTTGACATTAAGTACGTCGTTGTAGGCGATGTTCCATAACAGCGGCCCCAGGACTGAATCTTGTCAGAGCGCCACCTGTAACTTGTATCTTGTGGCTATTGTGTTAGACATTTCTGTCCTGCAAATATGAATTGACAATCCGCACGACGTACACAGGAGTGCGCCTCTGTTCGAGTGTATCCTGTATGATTTTCCAGCTTAATGTTGAAGGCGTTTTTGACATCCAGGAGTATCGAAAGCACCAGTGTCTTG
>MNPL01031441.1:21730-52223 GCA_002081605.1 Tropilaelaps mercedesae | reverse complement strand
ATTGGTGTGTGAGTGCGTATAGTGTGTGCGTTGGTGTGTATGTGTACGTATGGTGTATGTGTTGGTTTGTGTGTGCGTATGATGTATGTGTTGGTGTGTGTGCGTATGGTGTATGTGTTAGTGTGTGTGTGTGTATAGTGTATGCGTTAGTGTGTGTGCGCGTGTGTGCGTATAATGTATGTGTTGGTGTGTGTGTGCATAGTGTATGCGTTGGTGTGTGTGTGTGCGTACGGTATATGTGTAAGTGTGTGTATGTATGATATATGTGTAAGTGTGTGTATGTATGATGTATGTGTTAGTGTGTGTGTGTATGTATGGTGTACGTGTTGGTGTGTGTGTGCGTATGGTGTATGTGTTGATGTATGTGTGTGTGTATGCGTATGTATGGTGTATGTGTTGGTGTGTGTGTATAGTGTATACGTTACTGTGTGTGTGTGCGTATGGTGTATGTATTGGTGTGTGTGTGTGTGTGTATATAGTGTATGCGTTGGTGTGTGTGTAAGTATAGTGTATGTGTTGGTGTGTCTGTGTGTGTATAGTGTATGTGTTAGTGTGTGTGTGCGTATGGTGCATGTGTTGGGATGTGTGTGTGTGTATAGTGTATGCGTTGGCTGTGTGTGTGCGTGCGTATGGTGTATGTGTTGGTGTGTGTGTGCGTATGTATAGAGTATGCTTTGGTGTGTGTGTGTGTGGCGTATGGTGTATGTGCTGGCGCGTGTGTGTGTGTGTGTGTGTTTATGGTGTATGCGTTGGCTGTGTGTGTGCGTATGGTGTATGTGTTGGGGTATGTGTACAGTGTATGTTTTGGGGTGTGCGTGTGTGCGTGTGTATGGTGTATGTGTTGGTGTGTGTGTGCGCGTATAGTGCATGTGCTGGTGTGTGTGTGTGCGTATGATGTATGTGTTGGTGTGTGAGTGCGTATGGTGTATGTGTTAGTGTGTGTGTGTGTATATTGTATGCCTTGGTGTGTGTGTGTGCGTATGGTGTATGTGCTGGTGTGTGTGTGTGTATAGTGCATGCGTTGGTGTGTGTGTAAGTATAGTGTATGTGTTGGTATGTCTGTGTGTGTGTGTGTGTATAGTGCATGTGTTTGTGTGTGTGTGTGCGTGCGTATGGTTTATGTGTTGGTGTGTGTGTGCGTGTGTATAAAGTATGCTTTGGTGTGTGTGTGTGGCGTATGGTGTATGTGCTGGCGCGTGTGTGTGTGTGTGTGTTTATGGTGTATGCGTTGGCTGTGTGTGTGCGTATGGTGTATGTGTTGGGGTATGTGTATAGTGTATGCGTTGGCTGTGTGTGTGCGTGCGTATGGTTTATGTGTTGGTGTGTGTGTGCGTGTGTATAGAGTATGCTTTGGTGTGTGTGTGTGCGCGTATAGTGCATGTGCTGGTGTGTGTGTGTGCGTATGATGTATGTGTTGGTGTGTGAGTGTGCGTATGATGTATGTGTTGGTGTGTGTATGTATATAGTGCATGCGTTGGTGTGTGTGTAAGTATAGTGTATGTGTTGGTGTGTCTGTGTGTGTGTGTGTGTATAGTGCATGTGTTAGTGTGTGTGTGTGCGTATGGTGCATGTGTTGGGATGTGTGTGTGTGTGTATAGTGTATGCGTTGGCTGTGTGTGTGCGTGCGTATGGTTTATGTGTTGGTGTGTGTGTGCGTGTGTATAGAGTATGCTTTGGTGTGTGTGTGTGGCGTATGGTGTATGTGCTAGCGCGTGTGTGTGTGTGTGTGTGTGTATAGTGTATGCGTTGGCTGTGTGTGTGTGTATAGTGTATGTGTTGGGGTATGTGTATAGTGTATGTTTTGAGGTGTGAGTGTGTGTGTGTATGGTGTATGTGTTGCTGTGTGTATGTGTGTGTGTATATTGTTTGCTTTGATGTGAATATGTGTATGTGTTGACTTGTGTGTGCGCGTATGGTGTATGTTTTAGTGTGTATGTGTGCATATGATGTATGTTTTAGTGTGTATGTGTGCATATGATGTATGTGTTAGCGTGGGTGTGTGTGTGTATGTAGTGTATGCGTTGGTTAGTGTGTGCGCGTATGGTGTATATGTTGGTGTGTGTGTGTGTGTGTGTATGGTGTATTCGTTGGCTGTGTGTGTGCGTATGGAGCACGTGTTGGTGTATATGTATAGTGTACGTTTTGGGGTGTGTGTGTGTGTGTGTGTGTGTGTGTGTGCGTATGGTGTATGTATTGGGGTATGTGTATAGTGTATGTTTTGAGGTGTGAGTGTGTGTGTGCGCTACTTATCGCTACAATTAATTTGTCTAGTGAGTATATATTATAAGCCGTATGCCGCCTATTTTTCGCGACCACGATTAGGCAGTCACATGATAGGTTTACTACTATGCTAACCGTATAGATTATTTGAAAAGAAATCTGGCAAAACCAACGGCTTAAAAAAATCCGCAAAGCTTCTAAGTTTATAACTGTCTGGCCATACGTGCGGTTGGTAGCCATAAGGAAGTCCGGGCAAACCGATTGTGTTCGTTCAGGTCACGAGACATTCTTTAGCTCTTTGTATAGGTTCATCGAAACAAGCGCGGAAAATAGGTGGTAAATAATGCTGTTAAATTAGAAGTTTTAGTAAAGGGCATGCATCGGTTAGATTGCTATTGGTTGCTTACCCATGCATACGCAAAGGGAAAATCAGGAGTGGATATTCGATCTAATAATATTTTTAAATGTGCATCGAATCCATGCTGTCTACTGCGGTCGAAAGGCGTACGCGAATGAACCAAGCCACCGAGCTTGACCCATATTTGATCTGCCCACGAATATCAAACAAATGCGGCGCCGATATTAGTAGATATTAAAAGCGAGACTACGACAAAAGATAAATTTTCTACAGAACTGCGCCAGAACCGATGAAGTCATACGCGGTTCTCCGGATATCTTTATCGATGTTATGTTGAAATAGATATTTAGTGACCCATACAATGTAGCCAGACTTCGGCGCTACTATGTGTACTTCCTTCTCTCCCGATCCTGCGATCATATTATGTAATATCCCATTATTAATTGCGCGTTGTCCGGCTACAGACGCGATATTGTGTCCGCCAACACAAAACAGAAAACGAGCATATACGCCATATGTTTTGGCAGTTATTGATCGTTTAATTAACAATATTTATAGAAAAAATTAATACAGTTACGCTGCTTGCCTAGCTTTGCTAAAAATAGTGACGTGTAACTTGAAACAGCCATTTGTAACCTCTGACTCATTCGCCTTTAAATGTTTTCTTCCTACGCATTACAACTTGTTATTTAGTGACCTGCACCTTGAAATCAACTTTGCCGTTAATACGAACGCTTATACTTTTAATAACATGATACAAATACATTATAAAGTGTTTATCTAGCTAAGCACAGTTGGGTTTTTTTGGCATCCCTCGGTATCACTAAACAGCATAGCTTTAAGGACATCTTAGGAGAAGACGGAAATGCAAGTACGTAAGCCATTTGAGTGAGATACGAATATCAAAAATTGCCGATGTTCGTAGTCGGCCTTTTTTGCTCATTTTGCGATCCCGACTTACGAGTCCCGACCATGGAAAACAAAAAGACGGCGTTACCAATGAAAAAACGTTAAAATCAAAAACGCAAACTCGTTTTCTAAGGGGTAGTTGCCGATGTCCCGTTGCAGCTCAAACACGTAAAGCTGATAAAGCTGAACGATTTTTGTTAACGACCTTCGGAATTTCCACAAAATAGTAGTTTTTCGTTACGATGTTACTATTGATCGTTCGAATATGTTGATGCTCTGGACCTCCAGCCAGTTAGATTACTGGAGTGCTGCAAATATTAACAATAGTTGTAGTAAAAGTATTATTTGCAGCTGTCTGCGGATTCCTCTAGGATTGCTTCTCGCTCGAGGGACGCTGCTTGCGTCGGCAGCACAGTAGTGTTCGAACATAGTTGTTGAGGAGAGTCTTTATTTAAGTTGTAGTCACGCATTGATTCGTGCATTGTTCTCGGGAGGAAACAGCAATGCGGAAATGTATCAAGGCACAAACAGATTCGCTCGCGAAGTCAGATGGGGCAATACTGAAAAAGAAAAACTGAGCACTGGGAAACGACAATCGATGCCTGAGCCATCAGCACGAATCGTAATTGTGCGTCGACTAGAGGACTGTAAGAAGTTCCCGATGTACTCGAATATAGCTACGAAAAGTAGAACTGAACCTGATCGAGCAAGTGCCCACCCTCGGGCCTTCTCTCTCAGTCCAGTATTAAGCGGCTCCCACTGCTCGATGGTTGCTAGACAACTAATGTTGCTGCTGGTGAGTGGTGGTATTACTACTAGATGATGGTTCCTGCCATTCAAAAGTCTGTCGGCGATTATTACGGCTGCCTGCGTTCTATTCGATAACCACTCAAACGGAAATCGTCGTCATCACCGTCATCGTAGTTGTTAGAACCATTATCATGGCAGGTCATTGGTTTTTCGTTGGTAGTCGTGTCGAGTAGCAGGCGGGCGTGTGTCACGACCACGCTGGCTCCGCTTGCAACAATATCCTCGGTATGTGATCCGATGCGATTGATTAGACCCAACGATCGGCTACTGGCGTTGTTGTCACCATTTTTGTTGTTGTTGTTGCTCTCCCTCTTAGTTGAAGCTAATGTCGTAGCCGGATATGTGGCGACTTAGACCGAATGAGTGTCGATTAGATGCTTTTGAACGGTGACGATGAGGTCGGCGACGTTGCCAGAGGAAAAAGGAAACAGTCAACAGTGGCTTTGGGTGATTGTATCCGCTCTGGCTGATCTCGTTGTTGCGTCGTAGGATTTCATAAAGGACTTCTAACGACATGAGGCTACATGTATATGGAATAGAAGTTACATCCCGATAGACATTTTGGCTCTTGGATAACGTTGTTTTTGAGCAACGAAATTCTTTGCTAAAACACGTACACTCATTTTGCTGCAACGCAATTGTTTTCTATTGCATATAACTCTGTGCCGACTGTGTGAGCGCACCAGGCGTGCGTGCGGCTGATTCAAACAATACGTCAATAATAAAAGAAGTGCATCGAAATATGTCAGCATGAAAATTGTGTTCCGAATAATACAAAAGACTGTGTCTGCTTGCTAAACAGAAAGTTCGTATTCGACTGGGACGTAGTTTGTTTGAAATATGCCTTACTTCATATTAAGTAATAATCACCCCACGTTGCCCGATACTGCGAGCATATAGCCTTATTCGCATGCGCACTTCGATTCCAGAATGCGAACGCTAGCCCAATGCGGCTTTCCACTGTGGAGCACCGATGGCTGGACGACGGTGCGGTGCGCATGGCGATGCACGACGAAGTGGGGTGGCTTAGAGGATATGGCGCTATTGGAGAGTCTCGGTGAGATCGTCTTTGGCACGTTCACAACAAAATTAAAAATACTTTTAAAATTAAACGCGCTTATTGGAATTTGTTACTCTTGGTTTATATACCTAATAACGCTTTACTTCTGGTTTAAACATTTTAATGCAATGAAGTATTCTGCAGCTTTTGGAGGTTGAAAAACGGCCATTATACGCTAGGATGTATTAGCCTGCTGTCTACGGCTATAGCTATGAAGTCCTTGAAGAGTCCTAAAGTTTTGCACAAATTTTAATTTCAAACGTATGGATCATAGACTTTGTTGACATTGAGGGTAATTAGCTTTCTAGCGACGCAGAGCAAAAACGGTCAGCGCAGTTATTATTTTTAAGCTATACTCTTTCAAGGTGGGTTATACTGGGAGGTAAACGTCTGCCGAAAATACATCTATGTATGATACTCCGATATTTAAACAAAATGTACGTTCCGTCGCGGTCAATCATGTTCTGTAGACGATATGAAGAGCAGTTCTTTTTATGGGCGTACATCGAAAGTCTGGCTGACTCCACGAAAAAACGAAAAAAGCAAAATTTGTGCTTATTCCAGTATAGAGTAGCTAGTTTTATTCTGTCGCTTGCTGAAGCGTTCCTGTTCCTGGAAGGGATGTGTATATTGTCGCCCACTGAACACGATCAGTCTGATCTACAAATTCAGCCCTGCACGTGGAACGACATACAAAGCACACAGAAACTTGCCGCCGCCGCTCTTAAAGATGAATGAAACTAGAGCAGAAAAAAAGCCCATTCTTCGAGGCGCCACGCAGGTGGAAGGAGTAGACGGAGCGGCAGAAGCAACAACAACAGCAGAAAATTCGGACCGAAGCGCTCGGAAGCGAGCAGCAAGTCGAAGACGACAACTTGGCTAGGGCCGCAGAGCCCAACCGGATAAAACTTTGCTGGACGAAATTCCCCTGGGAAAATGAAAGAGAGAGCGGCAGCGGTGGTACAACCCATACACCCCACGCTCCTAGGGATGTTTCATCAGTGGCGCAAGAAAGACCAGCAACAACCACCAAGAACCACGAAAAACAAGCAGGACGGCGATGCTAACAACTGCAACGGAATGGCCACAACATTCACTTTTTTTAGCTCAAACGTTATCTACACTATAATACGCGATGTCAAACTTTTTATCAAGTTATAAAGCTTGATTTTTCTTTCAGCGCTCTCTAGCAGTATCCCTTACATTCCTTACAATGTTGAACAACGTCATGAAAGACTCCTAATTTGTGGTTGTAGGTGGTACCGTTGTTCGGGCACAATCGAAACAATTAACCACACATTTACGTATGCAATCCAGTCCAGTGTAATCAGCGATGTTGTGACTTCAAAACATGCATGCATTCTATTGCCCCTGTTATAGCTGGTCGTCGTTCAAACAAGAAGTATGAGACAGTGCTCTAACAGCGAATTTACTATTGAAGCTCCGTAGTCCGAATTTACTTAAAAAGACGATGTTTTCGTAATTTGAGAACGACATAGAAATACACATTATAAGAATCCAGTTGTGTAAAAATTACACGTGTCTAGTTTTACCCGGTCATGGGTTTAAGCAGGAAATATATCCACCTACAATCAATAATATTCCATCAAGAGTCTAAATATAGCATATATATATATATATATATATATATATCTCGACCTCAGTGCTATCCACATCGACGCATGCTTGAGGTGAATAAAAAATTTGCTAACGCCTACCCAAAACTGCATCAAATAAGCTTTAACGTTGGATCTTCGACCTGCGTCCATTTTAAGAGGCGAGCTGCATATGCTGCATATGCTGCTCTGTACTATATTCAACTGACCTCTTCGTGTTTTTGGCTGCGTTTTCATGACTTACTCCTTGAACTTTCTTCCCCTTTCCGCACTTACACCACCAGCGTCCCCACCGCGGTCTATGGAAGGGGGCAACATCGAGATAACGAACTTGAATAAAACTTTGCCAACGAAACTGTTTCTGATAATCCAACCCCACATTTCCATTTCAAGCAGTCGCTTTTATGCAAGGTCGCATCGCGCGTTTCAATTTCTGTATTCTAAATATCTCTTATTTCCGGAATTAAATGCGGAGTAGTCCGATATTTTGAGATATAAGGTTAACTAGCCTTTCTTAGGAGTTTTTGTCTAGGCAGATATATTCAGTCGAGTTCCTTCTGCAGGAGCTGAATCCATAGCTCCCTTGATTAAGAGAAAGAAAAACGGAGATTTAAAGAGAAATGCTCTTTTGAACGGCGGATTCGATGGCCAGAGACATTGGCTGATAAAAAAAAATCATTCTTATCGTTATCTATCCAGTGTCTTGATTGGCCGCAAATTGAGTGAAATGGTTTAGAGTTGGATTCTGAAGCTCTCCTATGATATATTAAGTAGTCAAATTCGTGTGGCTGTCCACTATGGTGTAGTGAATATGTGTGTGTTTATTCACATCGACCAATAGGGCGTCTCGTTTAAACACAGCGGGGCGCGATAGCGCGATTTGAAACTGTAGTTGGAGGATCGGCATAACGCCAGCACTCGACAAGATTGACTCTGAGCACACTTCACCCACACTACGATTTAGGCAGTCAGAGAAGTAAGAATGAGCATGGTTTAACGTGGATAAGCACGATACTAGCGTGGATCATTTTTGCGAAGTGGGTGTTCCTACTTCGCTCCATACGTATCTCGGGGCTCGGTAGATTAGCACGTGAACTAGGAATCACGGCGATTAGAACCGTTATGTCGATCACTCAAAAAAGAAAATAGAGATAAAAAATGGATGAACGATAAGTTGAATGACTGAACGATTGGAAAGGACTGCTGGGCAAAATCCATCCTCTCAGTCGACAAGTGTACTGATTGCAGCAGAACGCCTCACCTGTGTTGACCTACGAGGACTATCTTCATTGAAGAAAAAGTCGAAGTTACATGCGGCCAGTCTACCTCCGTATTTCAGCTAGGCAGGATCTGTTAGTCATTCATCCTTGTATGAGTCGTGGGTACTCGCCTCGTATGACTTGTTCTGCTAGCCCTGGAAGCACGTAGATACGGCTTCTTTTGTCTTGCCAAAAATTGATCAATTCAATATTTGCATAAAATTACTAGCTAAATAGCTTCAGTTGCGAGGAATTCATAAAATCTTGCAAACTTCGGAACAACGGAATGTGCATATGAAGGATAATAATTGTTCCGTACAGTGTTGTAGTTTTCACTGTGCCACACATTTTCCTGTGAGTACATTGTAGACTTTTTTAGTTTTGTTCTCGTATTAGCGTACGCTCAGGCGTTTGTCTATGGCTGTTTTATGTCCATGGGCCTACAGTTTGGCTGAGCCCGACCACAACTCAACTATGATCATTTAAAACGGCCCATTCTATTGAAAAAGCAACGCTAGTGTCAACTGATAGAAACCAATAATAATAATAATAATAATAATAATAATAATAATAATAATAATAATAATAATAATAATAATTAGAAGAAGCATAAAAAGATATAACAAATGAAACAAGTGGCGAACGAACACGCATACGGAAAACAACTGCCTATCAGCAAGCTCTGCATCGCAGTAAAGATGGTGATAGAGAATTTTTCCAGTGGATATAGTCAAAGAGACTATGGCCGTGGGCACTGCTGCGAGTAATCGACCAGAATAAAGACGATTCACAAACTGATGACTCTGTGGCCATTAATCATCAGCGGCAATCTAGTCATTAGCATTAACCATGAGCGATGAGTGAATGGAGCGGACTGATCGTTAGTTGGCATAGTGACCGCGCACAAGCAGTAAAACCTAAGATGATAGCCACTAGATCAGAAAGGGACGCTAATTTTACATTCGCTTGTGACAGGTTTGTCGAACGTTGACACGTTTGTTATCCGTTTGTCGCACCATACACAACTCACGAAAAGCAACCATCCACGACCATCGCAGAGACAACCGCCACATTTTAGAATCCCATTTGATCAATTTCTCAGGTAAACCTAAATTACATCAAATAAAGTCTCCGATATTGGATGGTGTCTATGTATGATAACGAATACGGATGGTTGCTTGACGCACTTTACCCGCTGAGAGTCTTTGTCCTTTGAAAAAAGTGGTTGCGCGTAATTGGGCAACACTTCGCTTTGTGAATTCCTTGTCTCAGTTGAGGCTTAAACACAAGCTTCAATCGGTCTTATTTTTAAAAAAGTAATGTCTAGAATATAGGCACCATTTGTTATCAGTTAGGCGTGCCAACTGTGCAATAATTGGACGGTAGTCTAATTGTAACAGTAACTTCGGTAATATCGAAAAGCTTGGTGAAATCATATCAGATCAAGAACGGCTCAGTGAAACAACGTAAAAATACCATAACAAATCGAAACGAGTAATGAGAAATTGACAACAGTAATAATCCAAGTTTCTTAGTTTCAAAAGAGAGCTTCATACCTTACTGTGACATGAATGTTAATAATAGAATAAATACAATGAAATTGTTAAAGAGTCGAGCTGGACCTCTAGACCAATGACTAAATGACTGGGGTGCACCCCAAAAACCCGCAGTAAAAATACTACCAACGATTAAATTCGATTTTAAATAGAAATATCACCGCTAGCATTAATACAGCAATTATGGCTGTCTGCTACGGAGAAAACTTTATCTCATGTTAAGTTTATAATCTTCCCTAAGATAAAATGTGACATTTACGTCAAATATGTAATACAATCAGGTTTACACACTGTGTTTGAAGGAATAGGGAACTATTGATAGGATTACAGTTTCAGAGGTGTTGCTATTCGTTATATGGAGTGATAACCTGCAGTTAAGACTCTGTAGTCCTCATGCAAACAAAATACGTTAAATCATTGTATGAGTGATGGCGTATGTTAGTGTTTTCAGTAAAGACCGCGATTTAAAAAACTTGAAAATGCTTGCGACACTGATAGTTTAAAGTAATAGGTCACACATTAAGTAGCGAACGTCTTTCAAGAGCTTCTAGAGCTTTTAATAGTTTTGAAAAGATTTCGAGAAAACACCGTTTTTTGAACATTATCCATAAGTGTCGTGGTCGATTGCATTTAGTCTAAATTTGTCAACTGAGACAACCGGATAGTAACTTTGGCCATTATGGTAAACATCGTCCTTAGATTTTTGGGTATTTTTAAGATTTATATATATTTTTTTTAACTGAAACAACCGGATATTGACTTTGGCTGTTATAGTAAACACCGTCCTTAGATTTTGGGTATTCTTAAGATATATGTATATATATATTCACAGTCAGTGGGTGATTTGTTGAATTACGATTGTATAATTTGTCTGGAAGATCTGAACCTGATTCCCGGAGACCTAATATCATACTGTTGAACCTTAAATTTAGCTTTTCTACCCTCGCAACGGAAGGGTACCTCTGACATTAACGATGACGCCCTCTATTATTCTTCTCTCGTATATTAACGTATAAATTTCTCCCCCGAATCCCCGTTGTTCCAAATTGCCTTCCATTGTCTTCCAAATTGCGTTCCAAATTGTTCTGATGCCACACCGCCTTTGTATATACATATGCCACGGTAAACGCGGCATATGTATATTTGGCCGAAAATGCCTGAAAACTCCGAACGTCTTGTCGCGTCCGAATATCTGCGCATCCGGCGTGTCGACATCCGACATTAAACACGGTGAACGTAACTACGTCGAGCATCCTCATTCGTTGTTGCTTTTCATTGTTGTGCTAAACTTGCTTGCTTTTTTCGTCCTATTCAAATCTACGTACACACATCCGAATACCTGTGCGTCTTCACAATGGTGTTGGCGATTATTACCGCGAGCTCCAACAGCAATCGACGTAGGAATTGCGGTAACCATCAGCCGATAACACCACCTGAATCGTCGTCGTCAGTGAGGAAAGGGGAAACGTAGGATCCTTGGTAAACAATATCGTTAGTTGATTTTTGTAAGCGCGACGAGATGGCTCTTGCCGTGTCCCGCCAGAGTTTGATCCGCCGCCGCAGATATCCCCTCGGCTTCCTAACACTTGCCTCCGGAGTTGAGCACGCATTGAAGACAGGTTGCTCTGTCTGCCCCGTCAGCGTCATTAGGCGTCAGCTAGTGGGAGTATTGCGTGCTGTTTGAAGCAGATCTGTCGTGTATGTTATACACTCACACATATACAAACATACATACACACAAAGCAACAGTCAACTTATGCCGCAGCTCCAATGAATAGAAGGCCCCGCGTATGGATCGCCTATGCCACAGGCTGACGTATGTCTGTCTTCTGTGTCTATCGGTAAGTATCGTCAGCGGTGACAGTAATGTCGGTAGTTGGACAAGCTTGCCGACACACCAGCAATAGCAGCGTTGCTGTTCACTGCCATCTTTGCGGCTTCTTCATCTGCTCATTTGCCACTCGCTGTTCTTTCGGAGAACGCGCAAAAACAGACACACTTCTGAGCCTACTTCTCTCTCGTTGTCCCCTTCCCCTTGTTCCGATTCTTAACAGAAGGAAGCCCACTTCCCGGATACCGAATCCAACCGAACAAATAGAAGCACCAGGAATTTCAAAAGCAGCGACAGCGTCCACGAAGGTTGAACCACAACGACGGATGTATAGTTCACTGACTATCTTGCTTACTTAGTGGTGCCGTAGGAAGAGAGGCAGAGGAGAACAAATGCCAAATATCGCCGAAAAGAGTAGACGAAATAGCATGGAAGCAATGAGAGAGCAACGACGAAGACTCTGCTACGGACCTATTTGCTTAGCTATCGACATGCACTACCAGGAACCCTCAATGGATACGGATCATGCTCGCCAGCAATCTTGCTAAAGGAGACGCTAGGAGACACGAACGTACGTTGCCGTTGTTCTGCTACCTCATTGGTATTAGAAGCACGACGCCGTGCAACGCACATCTACCAATTTGTCTGAAGTTTAGAGGAAAATGCGCGATTGAATATGATGAGACCCTAAGCCTCTACTACATCCGCTGCACCGTGTGCGGGGCAGTTTGTAAAACAGGCGGTGGCAAGACGGAGAACGGGAAAGAAATTATTTTTGTTCATCTAATAGGAAGAAAGTGGAATTCAATGCTTACGAACAACGCATGTTCGATAAATGCTAATAAATGGTCTGCTTAATTAATCTAATTAAATCAACTACACCTCTATTGTTGGCTAACAGATGACGCTCCCGTTGATTTTATAGCCTGTACACAACTATGACCGCTATTTGATTAATATTTTCAGATTATATTAATTGATAACAAACAAACTGTGGTAGATATCCAAATTAAGACCCATGTATGGCATTTATACCTGTGAACATGTATCAACATTAAAGTAACATTAGTATATATAGAAGTAATGCTACGTACGTCCTCAAAAATTACTAACTGTTTAAGAGGGTAAATCATGTTAATTAATTATTAAAAACTTGCTTCAATAAGTACTGTAATGTATATATTCTAATGCATTCATCAGCGGTTTGCTATGGTTCAAGAATCAGCACCCTCATGTTATGGACTATAAATATGCTGTGCGTATACTATTTTTCTTTTTAATAAGTAAACCATTTTCGTTGTATACAAAATGCCACATGAAAGAGTAAGCCATATGTGTTGCCATTCTTCAACAGCCAGGGCGGTGTCCTGGAACATCATAGGTTCAAATATTATAAGAGTGGAACATTATTTTTGATTTCACCAATACAGAAGCTTTACAAACTGTCTTAGTCCACCGCAAAGAAACTCGTATTAAACCCTTTGTGACACTGGTTTCATAACCCGTTGAAGTGGCTCTTCAAACTTTTTACCACTGTCTTACTACTTGATATATTATGGCACAATATTTTTCGATGCATAAATTAGATAAAAGGAGCGTAATATTAGTTTTGCTAAAATCATGAAAATTGCGTTCTGTACTATGAGAAGCAATATTATTGCAGAATTGAATCTTCATCTCAATGTTATCTTCAGAATATCAAGCAAAGCTTCTTGCTCTCGTTTGTGACACCTGTGCTGAGTATATAGTTCGGAAATAAATAAATAAGCCTAAGCTTCAGTATGTCAAATGCAATCAATTAATTTGGCTGGAAAAGAACAGAAATAGATTACCGCAAGGGAATCTCTGCATTTCGTACAATTAGCTGAATTAATATGTAGATCGATACCACTCAGGCAAGTTCAATAAAACTAAAATTTTCTTCAGAAGAACTTCTCAAGTAGCTTTTAAATTACCTTTCATGCATCGTTAACTAAACGTAGCTACAAACTATTCCAAAGTAATTGGTCGAAAACGTATGGATAGTAACGACGTTATTTTCATGTGTCTAAAAAAAATCTGCAGTTTCTAATTTGATGTATTAGTGAAAGTACTGCCATTCTGAAATTCAGCAAACGCAAGTCCTAATGCTCGTGTCAGAAAAATAGGGCAGCTTTTATCATTAAAGCAAACTCTAACTATCACTAACAAAACTCAGATAACAGTGCAAATGTCCTTCGCCCATTTAGCAAATTGCTGTTTCTAATGGCACAATAAATGCAAGTGCCCAATACTATAAATATAATTCGTGTCTTATCACATGCTAATTTACGCAGACACACACACACACATACATTCTTTGAAGAACTCATATATGCTATAAAGGTGCATATTCACTTAGTATAACACACGTCGACCTTGTGGTCGGAGTTGCTAGTAAGCTTCTGTGCTGAGAAGCTATCGGCTTATGGCCAGACCCAAAGAAACCAAGTCTCACAAGCCCATCCGGTGCCTTTCGAAGCATCACAGATCCAAAATACTCAAACGTGTACACTCACACACATGCAGAAATGCTACCTTTGTCCTTTCAGACCTTTGATCTGCCTTAGATTAGCTGCTGTGTACGGAAACTTGGGTTAATATAGCATAGACTCATCGACTCACCGTACCTCTCCCATCACCGAACCCCAAGCACCATATTACCTTGAAGCGCTGTTTTCGTCGCCCTTATCCTGGCTGTCGTGAATATCCCGAACGAGCCCTGTATCAATGCAGGACAGCACCGGTGCCAAGAATGTCCTCCTTCTACTTTTGTATCCGGCCCACTTCTGACCATCTCGCTCGTCTCAGGCTGCAGAGCGCGATAATCTTAACGGCAGTGGATGTAGGATAGCATCGAAGGATATACCAGTGACGGAATATGATGCAATCTCGTGCACTTCAGATATAGCGATATTAGCTATTCTGCAAGTACCTTATTCATTGTTATACCATTTATTTTCGGACCCTATAAAGGGACATTCGCACTATCATTTGCAACATTACTACAAACAATTATATATTTTACAAGGTAGGAGGCACTAACATCATTTAATCTATCACGAAGGATGCAGAAATGTCAACTCTGAGCATCATTACACCCAAGTGACAGTTTATACAGTATTCTTATACACACTATCTCGGACGATGGACAGAACGAAGTCCATTCAGTATTAGGACATCCTAATATTTTGCCGTTTTTAAAAAATAAAAATGTAGTAGATTTTTATTCTTTCGATGATTCGCCTTCGGCAATATTGTATAGTGCATACTTTTGTCTTTGCCTAATCATGCCGCAAACCAAACGAAAACATTCGATTGAAAGTGTCGCATTTCAATGAAAATAACTGTTTCCACTTGTGGTTGTTCGTGGAATGTGGTTTCACTTGTGATTTTAATGTAATTGTATAACATACAATTACACAAATATAGCCTTGCTATAATTTCTTAACATACCAAGGATGCGCTTCGGCATGCGTTCTACAACGTTTCGAGGTAAAATTTTTTCAACATCCTCCCATATTATATTTAAAGCCAATGAAGTTTATTCGCGGCGGAATGCACAGGTGTGCTCCTTTAAAACGCAAAATGCAAGCTTTTGTCATAAACTGACTTAACTATGTTTGACTCGGTGATACTGTTTTTTATATATGTCTCTTAAAAAGACTCGAGTGAAAGCGAGCGAAAGAGAGCTTTTCTAGTGAGCTGAACGCACAGAAGAACAATTGCTCTTATTTGCGTATATTATGTCGGTAGTTGTTCAACCCACAAACCTGTCCAAATTAGACGTTTTTTCGCCGTTGAAAATTACTTCGCATACAAAAAAGAGGTGTAGAGTAAATTTACAGCGATGTATGTGAATCAATTTAAAGCCGTGCTCATATTAACGAATTTGCTATTATTATCAGTGCATTTCAACCATGAATTATGTTCTTCGGGCAGAAATCCTGTTGGCTAGCAATATGGCAATCCTCCGGACAAAATATACGATTCATCTTTATCTGGACAATACACATAGCACGATTAAGTGTTTCTAATCAGTTGTTCAGTAAAGTTTAAATTCAACGCTGTTTTTATGGCAGTACACCTTTTTGTCCTTGTACGTAGAACGACAGATATGCCCTACAACACGTATCGAAAACTGTACTGGCCTCCTTGCCAGTTTCCTCATGGTGCGTAAGCCTAGATTGCGTAAATTACTCTGCATCATACAAATGTATTTGTTCAATTCCTGTATCATACTTTGAATGGCTTTCCAATGTGGGTTGGAGAATAATCTACTGTGATGCTTTCTTCATCTTGGTCTTTGTGCGTCTTAGTTTAGCGGTACGATTAAAGCGGTTGCTCTGTTCATGTTAGTATTTTGTATGCAGACTAGCAATGACCGGGTCCTATTTAAATGCAACACTTTAGTATTTCAATCTTCCTTCTCGTTTGTTTCTTCTGGTTGTCAAAACGAAAGTCAGAACGCTGCTCGTATATTGCATTCTCAAAAGGTAAATCATACAAAACGTAAAAACCTACCTAGTTTTTTGTTTGTCTAGAGAGAGCGAAATATTAGTAAACCGAAAGAATTTCAAGGCACTATATTTCTTAAGTTTTCCGATTAAAATCCTTGTACGGGATTACAAACAAATTATTCCAATAACGTGTTTTTTCCATTTACATTCATTTGAATACAAATAAAACGCTGGATACTAAATAAGAAGAAGTACAATGGTGTTTATTTATATACAGTCATCAATATACTGTTTTTTTATTACGCATGACATGCTGCCTGTCTAATAATATACGTACGTTTAAGTTAGTGTAAGTTTAACTACTAACTAAAAATTTATACAAAACTCACTCATGAACTTCAAGAACATACGCGGCGTCGTTTGCCGTAAACCCGTACATCTGGCGAACAAACTAAGGGTTTTCTTGATTATTCGCTGATTCTGACTAATGCATCATCTTTCGCACCCTCTTTCGTCTCTGTCCCCGCGCTCTCTCTCCCTTTCCCTCTCTCGTTCATTTGAAAGCTGGCTCGTAAAAGGGCTTTACGATGCAGAAGTCTGAGGTGGAGGTTAAATTAAGCATTACACTGTTGCCTGTTGTTAAGAACTGAATAGCCTTATGTGTCGGCCGCTGAAAAATCCGGCAGTACCTTGCGGTCCACCATTGGGTCCCAATCTTCGACAGCCAAATCGACGAACTGTTCGAGTGCTTCGAAGAATCTTTCGTTGCCATGTACACAAATGCGACGCATATATTACATACATAGACACATTCACACATAAAAGTGAAGCTCACTCTTTCGAGAGCAACACTTGCCCCAAGGCCCTTCAAAAAAATTCCACCGTCGGCAACAAACCCTAATGTCGCTGGAGCAAGAATATCCCCCGCATTTTCTAATAAGGAGTACAACCGTTGGAGCCGCTTAGGGACGATGCCTCAGGACAAAGGCCTCGAAGGTAATGGCGGCACGCATTTCCGGCTCATGAACAAGATGAAGAAGACGACGCTACATCCGGTTGGCTATTAGAGACTGCCCGTTGTATCCTCCTCAGCACCTTCTAGGTTTTGTACAGTTCAGGCCAGGCCTGCAAGCCTCGTGGGGAAGTTTTCAGCCATTGCTATGCCGCATCTGGACGCCATGAAGCTGCCATCACTATGATACCGTTCCTCTTGCCCTCTTTTGCTGATACTCTTTTTGTTGTAAAACTGCATCTTTCGGTTACCTAAAAACGAGATGACGACGTGGGCAGGGGTGTTATCAGCTGATAGCAACGAGCTAGTTCCGTTGTCGCGGTCGTTGTTGCTGCCGCTCACTACTTGAGTCTAACGAATACTGTCAGCAGATAAGAAATTGTTCGTTGGGCAGTTGATTGTTTTCGAACAATCACTGAATGTGTCTGTACCTTTGAGAGACTGCGACCAGCCATCCCAGTTAGACAAGGGATTGGGCTCTGGAAATTCAACATATTTTCCTAATGAAAGCCTTAAAAATTCGTGCGGTACTCGTTTACCTATTTAAGACTTACCTGTACTAAAGGCATCGATATGGGAAGAATATAATTAAGAGAAAAATTAAGGCGCTTCTGATGTTTTCTGATATGAAAACAAACGATTAATAAATTGTAGGTATTCTTTTATACGCCATTTAGAGACTACTTATAAGTAACTTACCACTTACGATGTGGTTGACCCCGTTAAATAAAACTATCTTTCTCATAGTAGATGTATGAAACGCGAATTGTATGTACTTGTATATTTACCTGAAATCATAGACTACGAGCATTTGTACGCTGGATAATTTGTTTTCGCTTTAACCACTTTATTATGTTGAAAGCTACGGGCGTGCGAGTTTAAGGATATAGTCCCTTCATGCAAATGGAAGTGGTTTCTTTGTGAAATGCCTACTCATACAAGTTGTTACCGCCAACTAAGGTGTCCGGCGAATATATACAGAATTTCACGTAATTATTTTTTCGGCATAATATCGTAGAATATTTGACGCCATTAGTTTCATAGAAAGGGGCTTTCAATATCTTAAAAACGCACTTTTCACGTAATTCTACGCACGTTTTACTTATATGGATCTTTTGCTCTCAACCATGCTTTATAAATGAAAAAATCGGTTATAGTACTACTAATAATAATAATAATATTGATACTTGGCCGCTGAAAAGATTGCACCAACGACCAAATAGATTACACTTCAACTTTTTATTGATAAGCGGCCTTTGACATTATTAGCTGAGAAATTGAAAGCAGGCGCGCCAGTGTCTAGTGAAATACCCAGTGAGATGTAAATATAACAAGATAGAACAAAAGTCAGCAACCCCAAATATTGGAGAACTCTTACGAACGCACACATTATAACAAATATGAAGTATATTTTTAGAACAACATGGGAAAGCCTCCTTTTTGAAGTATATAATTACTTTATCATACATTCTTCTGAAAAATTATTTTTATTTCAGATAAAGGTAAGATTACATTCAAACATTTCAAAAAAAGTGAAGACTGAAATGCACCGTTCGTTGCTCGCGTGGGCACTTTTTACTAACAATTCATTTTCAGGCAATAATGTTCTTTTAAGTTTCAGTTCATCCTAATGAGCTGTATTCGTTTTTGTAACATTGAAAAAATGAAGAAGAAGTGACTCCAATAACTAGGTGATTTCGTAGTTGGGATTTGCAGATAATTGATCTTAACAGCTGACTCTTCGAAGTCGAACTTATAATTGAGTTTCTTGTTCGAAGAGATGAGGTCGTGTCCAAAGTGCAAAACTAAGTAATTATTAATAAAAAGTTTCAGATTAATACTATTAGGATCTGTCTATGGAAATCTGTCGAGGGTTTCTTTGAAAGAGGCCCATTTGTGAGCCCGACGTACAATGGCGTACGAACAAAGATAGGAAACCGCTCCGTCCTCCGAGGAAAATGCTGGATAAACGGACGCATATGCATCGTAACCGCACCTTTTATGTGTATGACACGAGTGTAATAGCACTGCGCTTGGTTGACAGATACGCACGTGGTGTTTGCGGCAAATGAGTCAGCATCATTAATTATGTGGAGACCAAGCAATAAAGACCATGAACTCAGGGTGTCGATTAAACGTTAGGTAGATGAAGGTCGGCTTCAAGCGACTTTCAGGAAAAGTTACGAGCTTCGTAGCTTCTCTTGGAGGCCGCACAGTTTTGGCAATCGCGCTACATCGTTGTCGACCAATCCGTTCAATGTCCGACTCAAAACGGCAGACGTGCTTAATCTTTCATAGTCTTAAGAGGAACGACAATTGGAACTTTCTTAGAAGATAATAATTTTCCTGAAGTATTACGGTATTTGGTCTTTTCTGGTTATTTTTTCCGATTGCTTTTATATATTCTTTACTCTTTGTATCTATCAAATTAAACGAAAAATAGGTTTTATTAGGAATTTACAAAGCATACCACTGCAACATTATTGTATAGCACCTGGATCTTCAGTATGGTGCCAACGAAAGTCTGTATAAATGTAAAATTTTAATATTTAACCTTTACTATGGTATCCCATTTTTGAGGCAATATAAACAGATTCTTCTATACTTGGCAGCCTCCATGCAAGTGTAAGTCTCCTGTACCCGCGACATATTTTTTTATAACATTTGCATTGAACTCGAAAAAATATCCTACACTGGCAGGAGGCTATCTGGTACAACCGTTACTAGTTCCAAAAGCAGTTAACCCGCGAACATTTTTAATCCTTTACTTACCGTATGGGTTTAGTACTAATGCTCATGATACGAATCACATTTCACCACTCTCTCTCACTCGCTCTCTCTCACTTATACACATACACTCTTTTTATCGACATAATTAAATGTCTACTCGTGCCTCTTTTTTAAGCCCACCTGTATTCGAACCTACCCGCCCCCATCTTCGTGGTCATTGAAGAGTACGTTTAAGTATCACCGTGCGTAAAACGATGATTCTAAATCAAGGTACACATATAGATGGCCCTTTTGTATATTTTCACACACCTAAAATATGACTAGAAGGTTATCGGCGATCGTTGATGCAACAGCCATATACAGACGTCCAGGAGTAGATAGAGCGGATAAAAAGACACTACTAGCCGGACAGCTCATTGGTCATTTGTAAAGACTATTTAAAATTTTATTCAACAGACCTATACAATTATCGCTGAACGTGGGATAGTCAGTTTCTGTGGAAATAATAGGTAAGCGTTAAACTATGATATTGTAGATGTTTTACATAGTACATTAATATCCCTGTTCAAAAACACCTAGACGAAATGATTAAACAGCAAAGACAATTTCCTCCAAATAAGAGAATTTTGTTTGAAAAGCTAAAAGTCCAGTCGCCATTCCAACTAAGTTGATTCCGTCTCGCTGAACGCTGGCATTATAGAATGATAAAGCAGCATAGCCCTTATACGCGCCCTCAAATTTCCAAATCTTTAAAGTATAGCTGCTCTTAAATTTTGCACAGTTGTTGTTTCTTATTTTTACTGACAGAAGTCCACAAATTTGTTTGTCAATGACCTTGATATCTCGATGAAGGCGAACGTACCTTTTTCCCTATCTACTTTGATTCCAATGCTGATCTTTTAAATAACCCTTTGCTCAGCATATCGTTTATTCAATACATCGATGCATTCTTTTCATTATGCTGATCAGTGTTTTCTACGTAAGAAATAGTACGTCTATTGAGAACCAAATAATCACCTAATCGCGGTAGAAGTATGCTCAGTGTACCAAGTAAATCCAAAAGGGTTGTTTTTCTCCCGCGATCATTAGCTACAGGAACCCTGGTGCAAAAAGTCTTCTTTGTAGGCAAAAAGCGGAAGAAGCAGTTTGGGCTGGATCCCGGCCTATTTACTCTCCCGCAAAATAGTCTTAAGCTTGATGCAGAATCACATGTAATCATTGGCTAAAAGATAGAATTGCTATGCAACAACAACACGCGAGAAGAATTGTGTACACATGCGTACCATCGAGTATACAAAATAAGCATAAACGGAGGTTTGTGAAGAAAGCCGAATTTTTACACACCGACACCATGAATCTAGTCATTTCTTCTGTCCGCATGTTCAGACTGAAAGGGAGAGAGGGAGATGGTGCACCCGTTGTGAAGATAGTAATGGTGGTCGTTGTGGTAGACAGGAAGCTAAAGGAAACCGGAAGTAGCAGAAGGTGCCCGGCCATGTATCTCGGTTGTGGCTACTACCGGCGACACACACAAAATTCGGCTTATCAAAGCAAAGTTACCTGGAACCCACGCAGGGCAGGTATCATGCTACGGCTTTGAGGATTTGAAAGCCTCTTTGCTTGCAAAAGTTCGTCCCCGGCGAGCGCCAGTCAAGACGCGGTCTCGCTATTCATTCTTGCTGCCTTTGTAGAACTTTCGTAGGCTTCGGATCTCTGCAAAGCAATTTGATTTGAGCTGTCATGTATGTTGGCCACGATGGACACCTGATTCTCAATAGAACCTCTCAAAGAGCGCCCATTGGCGTTCATTCCTGTCACTAAGTAATTTGACGAAGTAGAGCCACAGCGCCAGATGGACTGAAGGAACCACCTATCGAATCTCTTTTCCGGAAGATAATACTAAGAGAGTGTACCAGAGGGTATATCGTGATCATGCTAAAAATAGAACACTACAATTATGCATGTTTCACTTCTCGATATGTTCGACAAGTGGGTGGGTAGACACTCGAAGGTATATCCATACAGAAAAATATCTAGCGTTGATCAGTAGCAGCTGTATTTTATTATATTATGACCCTGCAAAGATCAAAAATGAAACTGAGATCTATGTTGGAGAACTATCTAGCCTGTCTAGGAGAAATTTTATTTGACCTACCGCCAATCAAAAAGGACATCACAATTTTATGACATCATTGAACAATTCGTTCGCACGATTCTGCTATTGTCATTGAATGGGGGTGTCACTGAATCTATTGACAGTACTGTAACACCAGGCGTCATAAATTAAACTCAGCTTTTCTGAAAAATCTGTTAGGTCAGTCGCATTAACAAAGGCCATTAAAGGGCACGATCGCTCGTTGAATCCTACGGGCGTTTTGTTGTCGCTCTCGAATTTGACATAACAAATAGCTGGGTCACGTTTTTCTAATAAGACGCAACTGCAATTCGATCCTTCACATATTGCCAGAAATGAAACCATGCACATGAATGCCATTATTTAGAGCAATCGAAGCTTTTCCACGACTTAATAATCTCAGATTCTTTTCATTATTGGAACTCAGTTCAGCTTTTTTAACATACGAATCCAACATAACGTATTCAGCATTTTGAGTAAGCACGCGTACTCCGAATAGATTTGTCCCATATTTACTACTTGTTAAAGATATTATTTTAAATAAAAATGGCGCTTCTCGCCAATGGATTTCCAAGCGAAATTCCGCTTCAGCTTAGCATTCGACTCTAACAGATCGTAAACAACATTTTCTTGATTGTCAGCGTGGTTTTAGGTTAAAAATGAACAAATACGGCAAATACGACTATAGCTAAGAACGATGTATGTGCGTTGCATTTCTGTAACTGTTTATTGATGCTTCTAAAAGCGTTACTTTTTGACTGGACAGATGGAGATCTTCGAACGCAACGGCAAGGCACGCCAGTCAATAAGCAGCCAAACACGGAACTTAGCAGATCAGAAAAGGTCGAAAAGTACTCACGCTAGATTTCAAAGACAAAGCCAACATAAACGCGTAGTCGAAAGAATCATCGCTCATCGTCGACCCTGAAAAGGGCGCAACCACACAACATATAGAAAACATTACTGAATAAACTCGCTATGCTAAGGTGATAAGACTGACCTAACAGCAGAAAAGCGTTAAGGAAGGAATCACTACAATAGTCGGCTATAGTATTTACTAGACTAAAGACTTGGACACGCCCCATTGAAGGAGAGCTTAACGAAAATACAGTGGTCCACCTGTCGACTCAACGGTGTCAACCCCATTTTGCTTCTCTAATTGTCAGAACTTCGACTACATGTAAGAAATTGCAGCAAATCTAAAGCAAGAGGAACTCATGCCACAGCTGCACCACAATATGCCACATGTGTTATTGTCACAAAAATGAAAGTCAGCATGGTGCGCCCGGCATGCACGAATGAAGTGTATAAACTTCGAAGAAAGACAAAAATGGAGCACCTAGCCGACAAAACAACAAAAAACGCCAACATAGACTCATTGTTCTGCAAATGGCCACTCAAATAAAGTACTTTAAACTACAGACAGTCTAGCAAGAATCATGCCAATTGGAGACCCAGAAACGTCGGCTGGCGACGATGACCGTCCTCTAAGGCGCACTGATTGGGTATACAATATAAATATAAATGAGCGTAGAGGACAAATCGAGCAGACGTGGCTTTGGTACTGGCACTAAAAAAATTGAAAAGACGAAGCAATAGTTGCGCTCTTAGCGTAAAATCTGACAGCATAAACGACGTTAGACCAAACCTGTGACTAAGAAAAAGGCTTCGCGCTCTTTAGGGTGTTCAGGGGTACAGACGAAAATAATTATTTATAATCTTAAAAAACTGGTATAAGAGAGAGCATGTGCGACTAAGCAATTACTTAGTGCTCTTAGGGCGCGGTAGCATTCTCTCTCACGTGTCTTGAATTCGGGCAATCTAAATCGGTACAGGGATTCTTGCGATGCACCTTAAGAAGACGATGTAAAGCATAGTATTGCATATTGTATAACACCATACGATGCTAGGGATAGAACAGCTTCTAGTCAATCAAACCTACGGGCGTTTAAGCCTGATTGGTGCAAGCTTGCGAAAAAAACTCGAGCAAATCTAGACCGAGATTGAATCAATCTGAAAACGAATGAAAGCCTAGAATTAAAAAAAAATAAGAAAACCTATTTGTACGTAACCAAAATATACAGGACAAATAAGATTAAAGCATTACTACAGTAGTTCTGAACAACGTAAGTCCAGCGGAAAATTTCAGGTTCTAATGGGCATATTGCACTGTAGTCTTGTGTATGCCAAATTGGTTCACAAGAGCCTTGCGATGATCTAGAGGATCGCGATGTTTATTAATGCAAGTCCCTTTATTTATGAGAAAAAAAAATTGTAGCTGTGGCAGTAAGTGGATAAATTTAGCGGCCGTACAGGAGTGCCGTGCCCGTCCGGAGTTAGTCGCCTTAGAACAAATGCATTCTCCTAAGCATGCTCCTCTAAAATTTCCTTATTCAGTTACGAAGTAATTTTTTAGTAACGCTCTGTTTACTAGTAACAGTTGTTGTTCTTATTGTTGTTACAGCAACAACCAATATTTAGAATGGTCGAATTTCTAATAGTCATCGTAGTGGCCTATAAAGACAGCGTTTTAATGATAGAAAAGCCCTCAAGACCCTCATCACAAAAACGGAGCGTACGAGCGAGCGAACGGACGGCAACAACAGCAACAAACGCGACGACATCGTCAGACTGGTGAACTGGTCGGGCTACTAAGTGAATGAACACATAAGTGAACGGCGACTGCAGAAAACAGCAAGTACAACCAACACACCGGCGGCGGTAACCGTTGGTGATCATCCCTTGCCTCTCGTGTTTGTCCTCCTCTCCCCCAGTTCTACATTCGGTATGCTCTCGTGTTGAGTCTGCCGACAGCGATGGTACCCTGGCGATACGCTGCAATGCTTCGTTCTTTTCTCTGCGTACAGAGACTAATCATCGTGGGTAGGCCCATTTACCAACAGAGCAGCCTCTCTTATTACTACTGCGATGCCCTACCTCTACCAATACTATTGATATGGCGACTACGATTACTACCATCACACTGTCAATGACTATAACCACATGACAAGTGCCGTGGTAACACGCAACATCGCTGAAGTTAACAATGACAACGTTGGCTACGAGAATGCGTTAAAACACCAACACGCCGTTGAACCCTCTATAGGGGGATACCGTGGCGATAATTTTGCACGGCCATATTGCTGACTTTACGTTATTTGGCGGTAGAATCAATATGCCATACAAGTCTACAACCACTGCAAGTGTTTGGCGTCGCCATGTTTTCTACAATAGCTACTGTTGCGAAAATTGTAAAACTAAAAAGGCTTTAGACAACTGGCATGATTACCACTGTCAAGAAATGAGTTGATGTGACATCCAAATTTTATCTCTTGGAATACTGATATCTGATTAGACGCGTGTTTATACACGTGGATGCCTCGAAGGCAAAATGCAGGGTAAAAAAGAAATGTATAAGAGAATTTGAAAATTGACGACCATCTCGAAGCTGAACTCAGACATTCACATTGCTAGTTTAAACTACGTACGCCGCATGTACCGTCGTACTGCGCAATAGTGCCAGAGCATACATTCGAAACTCACTTCGAAATATTTTTCTTGAAAATGCACAAACTGTATCCGTGAAATTGCACAAAAAACAGGTTACCAAACTTGTCAATACAGAAAAAAAGCTGGAAAAAATGATTATAATGAGTGAAATTGCCTACGACAGATAGGCTCCTCAATATAACTATTAAAAAATTGAATTATTGTTGCGATTGGTCGTTGTTAATTTGTCTATCGTGGCCACCTTTGACAGCATACAGGATTAAACGCAATTTAAACAAAAATTTGATGGCATTTGAAGCCTATAACAAGATTAGTAACATCAATACGTGCTCGTTCATTTTGACTGCTTTAATCCATTACATTTGCAGTGGGAATTTGGCATTCAGTTGTCGGTCTACATGAAATATGGATTAATATGAAAGTAATATAGCACAAAACATTCCAGGAACACCGAAAGGTATCCCCCTCATATAACTCGTTCTCCTTGAGAGCGACATTCCTTAACGATGTACAGAACGATTGTTTGCACAATTATGCAGCCAGACACGGCCGCGCTCACGGTGCTGCCCTTCTTAGATCTATGTGTATAGAAAACGGGTTCTGACGCATTGCGTATCAATCCAAGGAACTAATGCTTTAAATTCTGAATCTCGTTCTCGATTCGGTATTCGATGACTCAATTTTTTCAGTTCGCCAACATTCTCATCGTTGTCGTCTGTTGGCTTTTCGGGTCGCCGCCAGCTAAGGAGTTCCGTTCGTAAATCATTAACGTCGCACAAACATGGACATTTCGTCTGCATGAGTCACATCCGCCACCCGATGTCCACAGAGACGACGGCAAACAGTTTATATAACCCAGTCTTTTTACTTTTTATTTTTCTGCGAGAGTGCGCGACCTCTTAGTTCATGGATCATCGCTTGGCAATTTCTGTTCTAATTGACCCGATATTTGGCCTAGTTTACGGTACGCAACGCTGCAATGTTGTATTACTTGGGAGCTACTGAAGGCCATAGCTTGTGGCTCAATGGTATCCCAATCGAGTTTTCCTTCGCATATCTTGTCACGTTATAGTCGCTAGGAGCCCCAAATGTGTACCGTGTTTCTCGTAATATTCATAAGATATACATAGACAAAGAAATATGTGGATACGTTCACGTACGGCGACATAAAGAAATATTGCCATGACGATAACATTGATAGAGCGAGCATTTGCGACAAAACTAAGATTTGCAGTGCAACTGATTCGAGCACTGTTGATTCTTTGCGCGATCCTATTAGCTTTCTATGCGCGGTTAAACGTGTGGACGTTAGACGTGCTGGTTAAACATTAGGTAAGTCTTCATACATAAGATTTTACCATGGTAACATTTTCTACATTTTAGTGAACAAGCTACGGTTGTATGGTCGTAATGAGTATCGGTTGGAATTCTAAAAACATAAAAACAACAACAACATAACAAAAACATAACAAAAGAAAAGTCCATCTTAACGCTCAGTGGACATAATTGAGAAAACCCAGCGTTACAGTGGAAAATATTGATAAAATCGGTCTGTCAATCGGAATTCAAGTCATATCGACAATGCTAATTGGCCCGAAATGAGATTAGTTGCCTGATAGTTACCGAAATTAGTTACCTGATTTGATTACTTTAAGTTAATTGGAGTATACATGCGCAGATATTTTACCCTTCTTTGATAAACATTTGTATCGAAGCTTGCCTAAATAAATGGCAGAAAAGTCTTATTGGGCTCGGCACACCGACACAGGCTCATTATCCTTGAACAAACATGAATAACCATGAATAACTATTTTGGGCTATTTGTCAAATAGCCCAAGAATCATCAAAATGGGTGTCGTGCAGGGGACACAGTCAAATGCGTTGGTGGCATTCCCGGCTCGAATAACTGCATTGCAGTAAACGGTGTGTTCTTTGACGTTGTTCATTACAGCCCTACGATGCTGTCTTGATTGAATACTCTATATAATAAAATGACATAGTTAAAGGACTACGAGAAAGTAAAATGTAAATCTACTTGGGAACCTCTGAACAACGGTAAGGTGAGCGCATAAAAAATTTCCAGCGATTTCACACAACCCATTATGCAACTATTATCACTCTAAAACAAACGTGAGCGCCAGACATGCGGTAGTATCTGGCTACCAAATAAGGCATTCTTCAAGGTGGGTTATCAGATTCTAATCTTTCGCTTCTTTCTTTCGCTTGCTTATGTAGCAATAAATCTTCATTTTAAAATATATGGTCTGGCGACGTGTCTTGTAAGCCTACTGCATTGCCTGCTTCCATCTTTTATGGGCACTATCGAACCTCAAGGTTTCTGTTAGAGCCTAATATATAGCGTATTTGCCATGAGGAGCATGTAAGTATACCATTCCAGTTTTACAATATTTTAGAAGAACAGAATGCAATGTTTAACCAATAAACTTATTTGGAACCTAAAAGTTTATTAGATATTCGAAAATAATCGGAAACGATGAATAAATTAGCGATGTTAACTGTACTTTTTGGAGGGTTTTAGGGACCAAGTAAATACTATCTATCGCTCGCTTTATCACAATGCACGCATTGGACCTTTCTTAAGCAGTCGCCTTGCTCAGCGAACTTCGTGCGAAGGATTCTCCTGAAATGCGTAAAATTTCTCTATCATGGCTACGTTGATGAGATAAAGGAAGTTACGTTTATTATGTCGTCAGCATACACGCACGAAGTGCATAAAACTACGACACGAAAAAATACTAACACGACAGCTGACATACTAACACCAGAACAGTGGCATGATATAAAAAACACATTTCACCACTAATTAAATAACGATTTTCATTTTATCCAACGACTAGCCGAGTCGTTTCTACAAAAACTGCGTTAAGGAATGGTATCCCTCTGCTTTGTACGAGTGTACAACATAAAGCTGTGTCACTCTGGTAACCAAGGTTATGCATGCGATCTCTGTTGAGAATTTAGAGATGCGCAGACCAGGTAAACGTCGAATGAGCACGTGAGCTGCCCAGCCACTAGTTGTTACCGCACATGATTTGTATTAAACGGCAAAAAATATTTTAGAATCTCTACCGACTAAATGGGTGATATGATGTTAGCATTAGCATGCGTGAAGAGTTCATCGGTATTAGGAATGTTCCTATATAAATTTTTCTTAGTCCGCGTACATTCAAGAAGGGTGACATAGAAAGGCAACACCATCGACAATGGACTCCAATTATAGAAATACAAGAAAGTGCACTAACAGAAAGTTACTTATCGCCAAGGCTCGTAGGCGACCCCATGCCCACCTACATATATTCACTCCAGTTTCATGCATTTTGCTAGATTTCTAACGACTCGATAGCAAATATTTTTGTCATTTTTATATTTATTGTATTATCACCCAGATCGCACTCAGCCCACCGTGCCTGGCCGTCTGTGCCTGTGTGTTTATGTGTAAATCTTAAATGCCTACTTTTCTAACGACTACCTAAAACGTACTTTTCATTTCTATAATATCGGCCCAACCTTTTTCACCCACGATCTCATTGAGATTCCGTCGTACAAACATCGTCCAGATGTCAGGAGCCTTGAAGCTACATGCTCAGGGAGCAAACAATGTTAGCTGCTAAATGGATGCGAATTTCTCGATCATTGATGTCATCGTGACATATTTGCTATGGTTCTAAAGGAGTCGCGCTGCCAATGGCAGGTATCATTCGTTATTTCTTAAACTAAATTTCTCCTTTGCTATTCGGCCTACTGGTATGTCCATTTTCATCGCTCACTACCAGCGTTTCATTAGGTTATTCCTCCTTTTTCTCCTCGTTTCACAGAAAAAATTTAAACATATACAACAGAACAGCTTCCTTTGTCACATTATATACAATTATTTTATCAGTTGTAGGTTCTGTGTAGATATTGTAAGTCATCTTTACTGTTGATACATAATTATTAATATTATTACTATTGTCGACTCGGGTTTTGAGTTCACATGTGTCCTTGCGGTCGCTTACTGGTAAAATATCTATTTGACGCACATGACGTACGGTTTACATTTACAAGATTCTACATAAAAATTGACAACAGGCAGGTCTATGTAATGATGAGCTTCGCTTTGGATGTAAGTTTGTTGTTCCTGCTGCTGTTGTTATTAGAATGTTTTTCTTGGTAATCTTGTTGACTATTTGCATTAATCTAAATATCAGCAGCTGCAATAAAAGTCGCCTGCTAGATTTTGTAGTAGTGGCTATGAAATCTAGACCTGAAATCGGCCTCTGGCTTGCTATGCAAGATACAATAAATATTGAAAACATTTGTTGTTGCTATTGTTGCGTACAATTGAAAAAGGCGCACTCTATTGGCTCGAGTTATCATCGCTAAATTTCCACTCAATTACAAACGAGACGAAAACAAAAGGAATCCCAACGAGAAGAAACGCAACTTAACTGTGTGAAAATTACAGAAACAATTACACAAACTCAGACGCGTTTAGCTGATTAGTAGCGAATAGTTATTAGCTTCGATGCGCTTGTTCTCGTATCCTTCCTTTCTTATATCCCAAAGAACCTCTACAGTTCCTTCAGGAAATGTAATCCAGTTTGAAAGACCTATACATATCATTGTCTAAGCAATATGTATCCAAACAGTTACCATTGAGCTTTCTTTTTATCATTTTGCCACTCTGATTTAGTAAGCGTCATAGTCTTACAAAATATAACAAGAAATCGAAATAGTTCCGACAAATTAATTCTGATCAGATTTTGGCTCGCCGAGAAATAAGTACGTCATTGCAAAACGACAAGTTAGCAGCGGCACAATCCTGGCAAATATGCTTAGCCTTCTCTTTTCCAAGTACAATAAATCTACAGACATTGCTAGCACTTCATTTACACGAATGAGGGCAAAGCCAGCTCACAGTCAAAATGACAATTGCCGCACCGAAAAGCATTCGCCATCGACTTCTGTGCGGTAGGTTATTTTTAAGTTTTATGGTTACCTCAAGTCCAT
>MNPL01031441.1:0-21063 GCA_002081605.1 Tropilaelaps mercedesae | reverse complement strand
TTCGGCGAACACATCGCACCCAATGTCGCGCTTTGTCTTTCAACTACCCACTATATATCTTTGTTTTTAATGTAAAACTCCGAACCCCACAGTCATCTGTACCGTCCTACATCCTGTTGCTCACCTTTTTATTGTTGTTTTAGAAACAATTAATCTAGCATTATTAAACGGCAAGAGCCTTGAACAACTGTCCTATGTCATCTTACGCTTGTAAACCAGCCAGCCGAAGTGATTCTGAAATCTAGCAATGATACATGGATAAGATGTCGGCAAAAGTAATCATAAGCTTACGTGCTAACGATTTTCATTTGTGCTTCCCTATCAGACCGCTGTTGCACCGAATTTTTCAATTTCTTGTCACCACCATCAGGATGAGTAGTTTCATCGCAGATTCTTGGTACACCCCAAAACTCAACTACCTGACAGGGACGTCTGATGTTCACTTGAAATTTACTTCAGCTGATCTGAAGTTCTGCAGGTAAATTTGTTTCTCAACTGAACGATATGTCGTGCCACTAGCCATACAGTATTGAAACCGTGCCGAGACGGCAAAGCACCCTCTTCTCTGAGGCAAGAAGCGCATTCAAGTGCAGCCACGCCTTCCTTAGATCAGTTCAGAGCCACATGCTTTTCGTGTTGTTACGTGTTGTCAGCTGTGTATGACACAAAGAATCTTTTTTTTCCTATCAAGTACGGTTCCGTTAGCTTCGTTGCCATTTACATTTATCCAAATCATGAAAAATAATTTAACCATCGACCATCATCATCATCATCATTTGGATCAACGCCTCATCATCGTGTTAAGGTAGCCATACGCTGCGGGACTATACAGATTCGGTTGTGACGAGGATGTCGCTGCTGCAGCGGACCCATACTGTGCAGCTGGATTAGCGTGCGGAAGTCCGCCATGGTGATATCCAGTGACGCTCCGATGATTATGAGGGTGGTGTTGATGCTGCTGCTGCTGCTGCTGCTGCTGTTGCTGCGCGGGGTGGGTATGGGATGGATGTGTGGGGTGGTGGTGATGGTGAGGATGATACCAATATGCTGCAGCTGCATTTGGGGCCCCGACACTTTGACCACCAGGACCAACCGGACCTCCAGCATTGGCCGGCGGTGAGTAGTACATCGAATGGTGTGTTGGCGGGGAAGGCGTATGCCCGTGGGGATGCGACGCAGCACCGACAGGGCCGAGCTGACTAGCGGCGACGCTGGACGGCTGGTGGGGATGGTGCGCTTGAGGCCCGATATGGCCTCCATTGCCACCTCCTGGTCCACCACTGCTATTCGTTAATGAATGTGTATTCGCAGGGCCACCATGATCAAGTCCTGCCGTTAGCTGATGGAGCTTCCCGAGCGCGGGTGATGCGCCTGGTCCTGGTCCCGATACTCCTCTTCCAGGGGGTCCACCAGCTACACCAGCTCCTCCCGGTCCAGTCGCTGCATTACTAGCTACCGGCCCCATTTGCTGATGGTGCTGCTGCTGTTGTTGATGATGGTAGGCGAGCCACTCTCGATGCTGGTGATGCTGTTGTTGGGCAATTTGCTGAGTGAGCTGTTGCTCGTAAAGGCTCTGAGCTGCAGCAGCAGCTGCTGCAGCCGCAACCGAGGCGCTCGTATGGTGATGATGGTGATGATAGTTGAATGTGGCTGAATTAAGGGGGCTGAGATGTCCGCTGGCTGTTACCACCGGGTAGAGGGAGTGTTCCTTCATATCCGTTCCACCCCCGTACATATGAGCAGAGCGTGATGAAGGTGGATGGGTTGGATGTGAAGAATGGCTAGGTGGAATAGCAACAGCTTTGCTAGTCGGTGGGGGAGTCGTGCGGTCATCGGATTGAAGCAGAGCCCCTTCGGTGATTGTCAGCATCGCTTCCTTAATCGAGGATGACACCGCACCTGTAGCTCCCGACGTAGGCAGAGGAGGTAAGTTATCTACAGGTAGAGCAGTGGATAAGCTCAAATGCTTATTGATAGATGGCGTTATTGAAAGCGGAGCAGAAACAATGGGCGACAGCGAAAGTTCGGCTGATATTACTTCACCGCCAGCCGGCGTTCTTGGCGGAGTTGGCACAGCCATTTCCACTGCACGATTATGATTTTTGCCCCCACTCACTATAGCAGGCTTGACTGTGTCATCGTCGCCACGGCTTCGCCCCCCTCCTCCAGCGCCGACAACATTCTCTTCGAATCCTTTGCCTTCAATACGAATCATATCACCAGCGAGCTTCTTATTAGCCGCCACGGTCTTTTTCGCAGAGCCGTCTTCTGCACGGCCGTTGATACGGGAATGTGCCAGGCACTCACTACTGTCGGACGGCGTGTCTGCTTGAAGTATATTCTCTTTGACGATTTTTTGCTTCGCTTCTGCACTATCTGCCTGCATTTGCCGACCTTTGTCCACTATTTTATAATCTAGGCGATGCTTTTCGTCGACCGTCTCTAACTTGCATCGATTTTCTATGTGCGTATTCGGAGTCGAATTATTCTGATCCGCCATAGTCCGCTTAAGGTTTAAACAAGGCTGTTCTTCTTGACCATGAGTACTAAATTGAGGATCTTTTTGACCTACTGCTGGCACATCTTGGTGGATTGGTGCTCCGTCACCTTGTTGAATGCAATCTGGCGGCGTTTTCCCGTTGGCCGAATGAACTGATTGGTCGGTAGAGGCGTCCGTCGTAGCTGTCAAGACTGGTTGAGGACTCAGCGAACCCCTGCAAAAGCGGTGACGATGACGGTTATTTGTGTTTCTTATACAAAAGGGCAAAGGAACGATCGACACGTACTTGGCATTAACCGTCTTATATCTTTGAATATATCTGACACAAAAAGGTTTACCTGTAATCCTTCTTTGGCGGCCGACTCCTCTTTCGCTGGGGAGGCTCCTCGACTTCGTCTTTATTAGCAGCAGTGACGCCAATTGGAGCGGTGCTAGTTTCATGTTTGTTGCGGCCCTCAGCCTCGGCGACCAAAGGCGGCAGCTCTTGCTGTTGCTCTCTCGCTAGTTGCTCATTTTCGGAATTGTCACTCTCCGTTTTGGTAACCAGCGTCGACCAGCCAACGCCCACATTTTTCGTGTCGTTCTCTATGGACTCAGTGGCGCGCTGTAGTTCGTTTGACGAGGTCAAGATCCCCTCCCCAGCTGAACGAAAACCCGCCCCAGGAGTCTCAATAGGGGCATTACCGTGCGTCTGACTGTCACAGCTGGCAGCTTGAGCTGTCAATTGCGATAAAGCAGAGGAATCTCCAACTATTTCGGATCGATTGTTAACGGACGAAACTCGGGTACCATCGGTGTTCTTCGCCAAAATCGCCGACTCAACCGAATTACTGTCGATTGTCCCTGTGATGACCCCAGGCAATTCTAATGACTGCCGCGTCCGTCGGCCGATGCTGGCAGCTCGCGATCGGGGCTGTTCCGGGGTGTCCTGTAAGATTAAAATACATTTCTTATAGCGTGTAGACGCAAACACTGTTTCGCTTGTTGAATCCAAAGTAATCATTTTTCGGCAATTTTGGAAGATCCGTTTGTCATCTTAAAATGGTTATCATTACAGATATTTTCTCACTTTATTGATAACAGGGCCGATATCGATGCTCTTCTTTCGCTGCGTCTCCTCCAGTATCCTTCTGCGGCTCTTCTTTGGCGGCAAGCATACAGGCTTTTCGCCAGAGGCTCTCCGTTCAGGGACAGCAGAGCCGATTTTTCGCGGTAGGACCGCGGCTTTTCCTCCAGGCGAGCTGGCATCGTCAGTGCCCGATTCGCCAGGCCGGCCTATCGACAGCGACGTTTGCAGCTGATCTGTGGTATTGCTCTCGTCTGTAAATGTCTCGGTATCATCTGTTGTCTTTGAAGATTCATTTGCCTCAACTATTTTAGGCACCTTCGGTGATTCGCGCGGCCGAATTGGCGTCGAGGTCAATGGGGACGCGTTCCTCGTCGGCGTTGCTTCAAGCTGCTGTTGCTGCTGGTTTTGACTGCGATGATCTCTGTGGTTGTCGTCGGTTTCTTTTTGGGGTGCCTTGGGCGAGGGTACGACGAAAGAAGATATCAGGGTCTGTCTGGCTGTACCACCGTTGCCTGCGGCTTTACCTGTGAACCGATCATTACGAAAAAGAGTAAAGATTAAAGGTAACTAGCAGGAGCTTCCCTTCAAGCAAGCAACGTTCCTTGCGAACAGAAGCATCCTTCAAAGCTAAATCATTGGTTCGCCTTTTTCTATTATTTATATTCGAAGATTTGACTGCAATGAAATGTCTCGCACTCAAAATAAGTCAACGAGTAATAGTTGCCGGGGATTTAGGCCGTGGACCGTCTGTTAGGCACTGACCATTTATTGTTCTACTCGGAGTGATCGCTCCTGTCACGGCTAAAGTGACCGCCGCTCCCGCATCCTCTTCAGCTCCCGCGCAATCGGTTCGTCTTCTTCGTCCCCCGGATATTATTGCTGTTGCTGGCGTTCCTGATGCTGCTGATGACATGGTACCAGCGTCGCACTGCAGGCGGTTTGGAGCGCCCCCGCTGCGCACCGGACCCCGGCTACCCCCAGCCACATGGGCAGGAGTTGATGGGCTGTGTATCGAAGGGGCGCTTTGGGCCGCCTGTGCGGCAGCTGCCAGAGGTCGCTTCCGTCTTCTTTTCGCCGTGCGCATCATAACGTGGATCTTCTTTTTGGATTTGGTCGTCCCACTGGAGCCGGGCGGTCGTCTAATGACGACTGGCTTGCGATTTACAGTTGTGTCTGCTACCGTTTCGGTGCTCCCATCCCCTCGTGCACTCTCGAGGTCAACATTTCCACCTGTTGTTTCTCCGGGTTGCAATTCCGGTTTAATCACAGCCGAACGATCAACTACGTTGCTTCCGGCAGACGTTTCCGCTGAACGATCTGTCGATGTCTCCAACGTCGTCCTGTTCACTTGCAACTCTCTCATATGTTTGCTAAAAGTGAAATGTACAAACCAATTAATTAATTGGTTTGTAAGGTAGTTTCGAAAAGACATCTATAAGCATTTATCACCCATTTACAAGCAAAGTCTATGCTAATGTATTAATGCTGGAAGAAATCAATACTTCTCCACATATACCTTTACAGTTTAATATAGAAAAATAATTTCGGGTGAGTGTCAAGTCGGGTCATTCCGAGTTGGCAAAAAGCGGCAATTTACTTACCAGGGTCGTTTTCTGGATCTATCCGGAGGTGAGTTGGACTCATCGACCATTCGTCGCTTCTTAGTGCGACCAGTTGTTCGGCCGCCCTCTCGCTTTACCTCTGATTTATCCTCCGTGATAATCTCGGGGCTGCCTGGTACCTCTTGGACAGTATCCTCCTCAGCGACTCCGTCGTATCCGATTCCTAAAGAGTCCTCAGCCGAGTCTCCACTCATGTGTTGATCTCCTTCATCTAAAGGTCACACAACACGTAACAAAATTATTCGAATCCTACACAAATCCCTAAACGTATGTTTTATTGGCCCACCACCAGCGTGAATGCAGTCACAACCAAATGTCTACTCTTCCACACACTCTGTACTCTTTTTTTCAACTAGGCAGTAATACTAGCCATTGTGCGCGTGTTGAGTCTGTCCTTTCGCTGGGACTGTAAGAGAGTTATCCCTCCGCCGGTGTCCTCTAGACGTCGCGGAGTCCTTTTCAGGCCTTGATGAGGATATCCGATTCGTACTATGGCTACGCGAGTCCTCCTCGCTGGTCGTGGCCTCTTCTGCCGCCAAACCAGGCGGTTCCTGCTCACGCAAATATGACCGTCTTTTGCGGAAACCAGCCGACCCAGCGCCAACGGCCGTTAACCCTGATCGGTGAAGTCTACCTCGAGCTGCGGAACAGAGACACGGAAAGAACACACGGCATATTTTTAGTCATTGGTACATAAGACTGCCTGACCGCAAGCAGTTAAATAATGGTAAATAGTTAAGACATTAAAAATTGCCCGGCCACGACGAACTAAACGGTCCACGACTAACGTTTTGGCATATGCAACTGATACTTTTGTTGCGTCACTTCGTTATGGGGTAGCCCGGTCACAGACGAAATTTCGTTTTGCTCCACTCGGCCTAAGTTCACATCAACACGGGCAGGTTCGTCTTTTACGTCACGCTGTTGTGAGCTTTTATCCGTGAAATTACGATCTCTACTTCGCGGGGTCGCACGGGATCTGCGGGTTCGTTCCTTCTTGCGAGGTGGCTTTGTCGTTGGTGATAACCTATCTCCCATCACTCGATCCGCCTGGTCTGTTGCCTCATCATCCTCTTGCGGAATAACATCAGTTTCCTGTAGGATTCACCATACAAAGCAAATAATCCGAACATTAGGCAAGAATGGCAGGCATAATAAAAGCAACCCCGGGCCGAAGAATCTCCGCTTGCTGATGAAGTAGCTAAATAGGTATGTCAAGACCTTAACAACGACTTAGACGAGTCTACGTACCTAATAGAGGCTACGGATATTTGTTGACACTAGACTTACTTCGCAACTGAGGGAATCCTCTATTTTAATGACACTCTTCCGAGTGCTACCGTTTCGCCGAGACGGTTGACCGCTTTCACTTCGTCTGGATGTATTTTTTAAGTGGGAACTATCGCTATTGGACGGTTCGGCATCGATAGATGATTCCTGACAGATGCAACATGTAAACAAAAAAAAACATGTAAGAAAGTGCAAACATGTAAAAATTCGTTTCACTGTTTCAGACAACGTCACCATGAGGCTATTTGATGAAGGTTTTTCGGCATCGTATATAATAGGCTCATGCTCCTCCCGGATTTTTTCGAGTTAATAAGTTTATGTACATAAAATTGCAGTTACACTATTTAAAACATAGGTAGGACTTACATCTCGTGAACTCTCGAGAAATTGTTGTGAGACGGGCGAAGGAGTCCATTGCAGACATTCCGGATAAAGCGCGAGGCGTAATTGTTTTTTTGTTTCAAGCCTGTATTTCACACGAAGAGAAACGACAGAAATATCGACTTGACCCCAACTGGCATTTCTTCTTAGAACGTACGGTATTTGTACTAAGTTTAGGCCTTTATATAGCCCTCGCAGATATTTTTCAATTTTTGGGCATAATCGATACTAACCTTTGTCTGCAACCCTAAATTCGCGTCAAATTTGGGAGTTTTCTTACTTTTGCATGTAGTTGAGGATGACATCAGAGTTAATATCGAGGTAGAATTTCCTCCTTTCCCACGAAGTTCGATCTTCACGAATCATGCCAAGAAGGACAAGTGTTGCTGCGATGTCGTGTACGTTTAGACCCGTGTCGAAAGAAATCTGCATAACAAATAATAGTTGTTGTGAATTATCAGTGTTTCAATGCATTCATATCCGATACACTATCCTGCGTATCAAACATTTACGCAGACCTAAGTCAATGACGCTTATCTCACGGTGCTTTATTTTTTTATCGCCTCAAGGGTGTAGTAGAATAAAGGCGTATCATAATTCATACCTAAAAGAAATGACGTGTTATAAAATTATTGTTTTCCATCACGCTAGGCTTATGCTCAACATTGTTCTAATTTAAGTGTATTGCGTTTATCTTCATTATGGCATCATTTTTAAACCTTTTTTGAAAACAAATGTTGACTTAGGATATTGTGCGTAGACCAACAGACCTCTTTTCCTATAAGTACGGGATGCATCCAATATCTTAGAGCAGATCTTTACACTACAAGAAGTCCAGACACAATTTGACTTGGCTAGTAGAATTTTTAGAAGTGGAAGAAGTTTGACAGTTGCGCTCTTTACTGCGCAAAAGCACGCACCTGACGGCCCAATGAAATTGGCTTAGTTAAGACGAAACTTAATCCACGCCCAACAACTCTCCTCGATAAAGCTTAAACTCTCAATTTCGTTCTTTAACTCCAATGCAAGCTTCTACTTGTTATTTTCATGGGGAAATCTGTATTCAAACAATCTGGACGTTGTAAACACATCTACTGCTACGAACTGAATCTGAACACCTCACATTTCGAACCGCTTGTGTTAGTGCGTACCTTAGCAATAGTAATGCAACGATTTTTCTGGACGAAAATCTCCCGATGCAGATACTCAAGCAATGTGCTCTTCCAGTACGCCTGATAGGACACCCGGCCCAGATCTGATAGAGGCTTCTCCGGCGTACCCGCCAAACCTGCGCCGAAATTAGTTTTTGAGCTTTTTGAATTTTTTAAGGACGATATTTATTACAATGTTTTTTATGAAACATTGTAAAAAATTTCGTAATAAAAATAATAAAAAAATAAAAAAAAGCACCCATTTTACTCGATTCAGTACAAAAACATAATCAGTAATCTTGATTTAATGATTTGGGTACCAAGTAAGTTCAGTTCTAACAGAACCTTAAATATACGCAAAATGACCCAGCAAGAAAGCTGTAATGCCCGAAAATGTTACGTACCTTCGGTACGACTCAGAAGATAGCTGAAGTCAATAAGAAACCTTCCATACCCTTTCCGCTGATACTGTGGCATCGTCATGATACACGAAACATTGTACCTTTAAGATACCAATAATTGTACAAATACGTCAATTAACAAACATCTGCATGCGGACCATTGTGTGTCGTGTATATGATGTAGGACCTTCGCAGATATATCCAATCTTGTACGCACCTTGTCTATTAACGCGTCACCTACATGCAATTTTAATCATTCTTCTTCGACGCGAATGTGGTTACGACCGACTGCGACAATGCTCACTGGAAAAAGCATACTCTATTGTAAAGAAAATCGAAGTGCTACTGACCTCTGCGCACAGTGTTTTTCCTTCGAAAAGTAGCCCACGAGATGGGCTCCCTTTCTATCCCACGCCGTCAACACGTAGAACAAGAATGGTTCCACATCGTAATAAAGCGTCTTATGGTCTAGGAACAGCTTCGCCAACAGACACAACTGGAAATATCAGGCATAGCAACAATTAAGGTGTTTGAAACGACTTCGGAGTCTTCACATGGCAGCTCGAATGATCCTCCTCATTTGTAAAACATTTCCCTAGGGTCAAGCAGGGTTAGGGCTCGACGGTGAGAGTAATCCGTTTAGATTTGAAAGCGTATGTACCTGCTGGCAGTATATCTTGTTGGCGTGGCCGTCCACCTCGAAGACTGAAATCTCTTCATGCCTGTAAATTTCGGTACCTGGCGGATGCCGCAAAGGACATTTGCGCTGCAACGTAATACAAAGGCAATATGCAATGCTTTCCTATTGCGTTATGAAATTATATATTGGTTTCAAAGACGAAATTGTTCATTTATACTTCATTTATCTACAGAGTTATTAAAGAATTACTTTCTACATTTTTTTCTACTATTTTTCATGTAATGTGCAAACAAAAATCAGCTATTGAAAAAATAAAATTGTTACACACCAGATGCCGTTTGAGTGTGTCTCCGCTCTTGCAATATTTGAGACAGAACTCGCAGAGGAAGAGTTTGGGAAGTCGTGCATACTCCTGTGGATAAGGTGACGAGTACCAGGTGTCGATGCAGTAGCGGCCAAACTGGATTGAACCAGGACACCTACAAGCGTGCAGCATCAGCGGGACATGCTTTACTTTCATCAGAATGATGGATTATTTTGACGTGCAGTTCACACTTCAACTAGCTAATTCATTCGGTGGCGCACTTCCTTCATGGTTCTCCACTACATTATTAGAAAGCAAAAAGACTACGAATAATTATGTATATATATGTGTGTATATATATATATATATATATATATATATATATACTTCATGGGAACTGACCGTTGCGATGGGTCGAGTAGGTTTGCGCCGATTTTTTCTTGGGCGAGTTCCTGCGCCTGGCGAAACAGCTCAACATCTTGTGGCTGGCAACCCGGAGGCACCGCTGGCGTATCCTATAATGAATCAAGAATTGCATTAAAAAGCATGCAATAAACTTAATTTTTGAGTGGTAAGCCTCTTTAAACTAAAGAGCACCAACACCAGGTATGCATATGCAGCCAGTCGAATAAGAAGTCAGAGCCATTCAAACGGTACAATCGTCCCGGCTGGATGAATGTCGAATAAATGCAGTTCTCACCTCTTGAATGGGCTGCTCAACGTTGTCTTCCGAAGTCAGCGAGTGCTCCGTCGAGGCAGTTGATCCGCACTCCGATGAAATCGACGTGGCTGTAAATACAGTGACCAGTTGATCTTAGCCATCGCCATGTCGCACAGAATCTACCTATATTGTAAATTGTGGTCACCAAGAATGTAGTAACGATGTGTGCAACGTGTAGGGGCGACCTAAACAAAACGAATTCCGAACAAGTACTTGATCAATTCATCCATTCTTGTGACAGACATTGTATTTGTATTGCTGTAGGTACAGGCGTACACAGGCGTGCGTGGCTTCGACGAATGACTTTTCAGACGAAACCAGATTAGCAAAAAATGTCCACCGGAGGTAATAAGTGCCACCACGAAAGAACAGTAATAAAAACGACGGTTCGCAAGGTTACTAATAGAGATCGCAGACCCTCGAAAAGCCATTCGGGAGGCCATCAAGAAGCAAGCAAGATGCTGGGTGAGTTGGTGTCTTTAGTTAGACAGGACGAATCAGGGGACAGGAGGGACCAACAGGATAGGCACTGAGGGTGTAACGAAGTTGCGGTCAAGCCGATGAACAAAATTACCGCATCGCATTGACTTGGCTCGTAGATGTATGTTTTTCCTTCCGAGCGTTGTATCATTTAGTGTAGTACTGTTTGCTGAATCAAGTTAGTCAGGCTAGGTGGAAAATGGAGAAGGACGGGACAAACGTAAAAATCGAGAAGAATGCAACAGACAGAGACATATAGTGGAATCTTGCGGTGCAAGAGAAACAGGTTGTGATTTTATCGCCAGGTCGCGCGAGTGGTTCGGGCGGTAGACAGAATTGGATCACTATTGTATATATCTTCACCTACGCCAGTTCACAGTTAGTAGTCAACCGTCCCTGCACAAATTGTCTATCACCACTCGGCCGTTATGCAGGTGGCTGGCGCCGATGAATTTATTACGAATCGTTAACCGGGCGGCGTCGTGACGGGGTGAGCAGGCGAGCCTTCGAGCCAACAAACGAGCTAGCGGACGAACAGGCCAAACGCGAAACTGAACGCAAAATAGCAGCAATGGACAGCTAGAGAGCCGGCCGCCGCAGTGACCGAGAACAGGTGAGAAACCGAAGATATCACACAGCTGGCAGCCGTGACAGCTAGTATACGCAACCAACTGTCCCGTACACGAAGAAGCGATGCGAGGGCGTATGACAGAGGGCAGATGCTGCCAGACGGCTGGACTAAGTATAGCAGCCACGCGTCAGCGATATGAGAGTGATAATAATCAAACTCCAAAAAATTTAAATGGTGTTTCGGCAAGGCAATGCGAATGCACGACGTATAAATTACGTCATTACCGAATATAAGTCCTGTAGAATTTTCAAGTAGATTCACTTTGTTTGAAAGTTTTACTCGTTTTATGGGACTGCCTAGCCATAATATTTTTAGAAGTATATGGCATGGAAAAACTAGTCCCTAGAATATATTGCGCTTGCACGAGCCACCACCTTTACAAAGAGAAAGTGGGAAAGGGTTGTGGGGTGATGGGGATAAAAGGTCGAGGATTCTCTAAGTGTAAACATGTCCGTTCAACGTTTCAGTTACCCTTCTGTGTGCGACCCGCCGCAATATTATTCTTCATCTTCTTTATCTTGTAGCTGCCGTTCTTACTCCGTTCATCAGCAGAACTAAGGCTATTTTCGCTACCGTCCGTCACCCTTATTTTCACTTTTTCCATTCTCCTCTTCATATGCTTATTGTTGTGCATGTCAAGCAACCGTTTACCAGGACGGTCTTTCCTAGTTTTCGTCTTGTCGCTCGGGGATGGATTTATCAGTGTCCTCGAGGTCCTCTTTTTTGTAGACTTTAGTCGACGACTGTCCGCCTCTCTGTTGGCTGCCATCTGCTCTGCGCGCTTTTTTATAGGGCTGCTACCACCAGCTTTTGTTCTTTTCGTCTTCACCTCGACCTTATAGTTTGTTTCGGCCGCCGTCTCACTGCATAAACCCGCATCACCGTCCCCGCCAGTGGCACTTCCACTATCGGTACCAGATGACACGGATGTTTCCAGGTCATCATCATTTCCACTGTCATCGACGTCCTCTACTGAACTATCGGAACTTTCAAGACGACTAATTTGACCCATACCGGGATCGTGAGGCACGGTTAGGCCTGCCCCATTCGTATTGCATTTGTCGACAGGATTCTTCGTGATATTTTCCTTTTTAGCGGCCCTCACGTCCTTGGCCTGTTGCTGTTGAACGGCGACTCTTTTGTCATCACACATAGCGCTAGCCCTAATATTAACTTCTACGAGTGGAGGTGCATCAACACCAGAAGTGCCCGTCGTATTAAAATTATGGAATCGCTGGACGACATCTCGGTGGTCACCGCTGCTGCTGGTGATCTTTACAGCGTTATTCTTCGAGTGGTTATTACCGTCTTTCGGTGCCGTTTTGTCCTCATCGCCGTCGACCTCGCGCCGCTTAGGCGGTTTGCGCTTGTCGCTCGGCGTGAAGAACTTGGAAAGTCCATCGCTGAGTTCGACGCTAAGTTTAAGAAAGTTTTTCTTTTTATATTTATGTTTCGAGCGATTGTCGCTGTTGATCACGACCGAATCGGCGCTTGTGGGAACATTATCAACTATAGTCGAATTGACACTCGTCGCACTTCTCATCAAAGCGGGATTCCTAGTAGATGTCATTACGTTTTTGATCTTCAAAGTTTGTTTCTGTTTTTTTTGTTGCTGCGGTACGTCAAGTCTATGTTTTATCGTTCGATGACCAGTTTTAGGCCTGTTACTGTTGTTGTTGTTGTTGCCGTTGTTGCTGTTGTGTATATGTCGATTGTCAGCCTTGTACCCTTTAGGCGGGACCTTGCTGGCCTTCGCGATCAGGCCACTTAAGCCTGGATCGTCCTCTGCAAGCGCCAAAAAGAGGATATATATACACAATTTTCAAGCTCCCGCCAGCTTAGCGTGTGTTGTGCTACCACCGCCTCTAATAATTGTCTTGGAACCATGTCACATGCATGTCATTTACTGTATAACATAACAAATTTTTAATTCTCCGATGCCCGCTCGACCAGAGCATGGTCGAATTGAATACAGGGAAGCGAGCGAAACGTATGCTGGGTGGTGTGCCGTAATGTGGAGGCAAAGTTAGGCTTTGGAGCTTACCGTTTTTACGTCGATTTGGAGTCCCGACGGGCTGATTCGCCGTTTTTTGTGTCATTTTCAGCTTGTTTACAGTTTTGACTGCGACCTGTTGCAAAACGTCATTAAAAATTTTCATTAAAAGTTAAATAGCCATGTTTGCAGAGGTTTATCGCTAGACATGCTATGTTAAGGGAAACAAATGATCTTATCAGTCGGCCCTTCAGTATTTTATAACTAACAGCTGGCAGTAGCCGTTGAGACCAAACGAGATGATTCACATTTAATTTTTAAACTATCTAAATATTTTATTTATGGTACGCTTAAGCTGTTTTTGCATAAAAAGTAAAAATCCATATTTATAGATCACGACGGCACTCATAGGCATATCGCTATATTCCTTAAAAACCATGTCTTCGTATTTTAATTTCACAGACTGCGAAAACGACCGAAGGCACACCTCAACATCAGCATATCCAACAAACGTATAGATAAACACATGAACATAACTTTGTGTGTAGGATTGCGTGAAGTTTAAGAAGTCCTTTCATGTCATACCTTATTGAGTCGCTGTTTGCTGTCCATCTTCTTCACTTTGCGCGAAACCGAACAGTTTCCAAGCTGGTTGCGTGCATTTTTATGTTTTATCTTCTTGGCAAGCGAATTAACAAGCGTACGCGCTTTGTGCTTCGCGCTTGATGCCACGCATCTGTCGACAGATTAAACAAGTAATCTTAGTTCCATTTTTTATTATTTTCCTCTATACTTTTACAGTTGCACATATGAATTGTGAATTACTACTTGCTAGGCTAGGAAATACTTGACGCCTTAACGAAAAGAAAGCAACATACGTAATTCAATATGTCTGGCAATTAGAATGCTTACTTCTTTATAACTTTGTAATTAAGGGTATTCTCATATGTAACAGTATTTCTTTACATTGTAAAAATAGCCAACATGGGTACAACATTTTTAGCAGTTGAGAACGCTTTACAGTCTTCGACTCTGGAGCATACACCGCAGAGTCATTTCAAGGCCGACTCACTTTTTACACCTAAATGTAGCTTTGGCGTTCTGTTGTTTCTTTGAGGAACTACGTTGAGTGGTCGTCAGACGTCCACCTTGTTGGCTCACACAACGGAGATGGCAAAGCGAATCACAGCAGTCACAGTACAAGAGCTCAGAGGCCTTAGCAGAGCCGGATCCAGTATTCTGGCAAGCCAGACAGCGTTTGCACTGAGAGCACTCCCAACGGCGACCTGTTACACACTGCTGAGCGATCTAGGTTAACCCGAAAAAACGGAACGTCACTTAAGAATAGAACTTTGAACATTGTAACATTTGCTTACTACGACTTTGTGCCATCATAACTAACATACGACATATATTCAGTAGAGAACTGACAACGCATTTTATAGGTCAGCAGGACAAATAATTGAGCTGACGACTCATCTGCTTGAAAATCTTACACGTAAGGTTTTTGGTAAGACAACTCTCCAGTCAACAACAATTGCGGTCGACAAAGCATCTAGTAGATATTAAGGTATTGATTGATATTTCGGTTGCACTGGACTTGTGATCTTTGTTACGTACCTCTCCAAGTTTGAAGCAAGCTGCATGTCCCGCAAAGCCACACTGCGAACACACACACATACGTGATCTTTGGTCAAGTTCACCGCAAGTTGCGCACTCCAGTTCAGCGCCTGGTCCAGAATCCGTCAGTGATGCGGCTGCAAAAAAACAACACCAATAATGTTGGATTTGTAATAAGAGATCAACGTTGCACTGATAATAAAATCAACTTTGGTAATATCCAAAGAATTGAAATTTCAAGTTAAATTAAACTCTATTCAATTTTTGTGTATCCACTCGATATGCTGGCATTTAACTCTATCCAAAAGACGGAATGAGTTTTGTCCCACTCAAGCTCACTCTGACCTTCATTTATTTATTAAAGACAATCTTTGATCGCTTACCAGACACAGCCAGTAGATACTTCTGCCGAAATGTACTGCTAATGCTTCTAATCAATTTGTTTAGCAAATTAAACTGGACCTTGTGAAAGATTTTTCTGCTTCCGAGTTACTTCTTAAATGAATGTAGCTATCATTTTACCAACAGCCATACTTTATTTTTTACGGTACACAAAATTTAGAAAATAACCAAGTGTTCATTTAACAGAGTATATCAGCTATAGACGAAAAACGCAGTCATTCTACAACAACGGGCTATTTCTTAATCAAACAGAAGACCTACGGATTCGCAATTGAAGTGATTTGAACTGCTGGGTTGGTGGTGAGCCAAACGGGGAGATAGCCTTAAGTGGCGAACTAGGATTTTGCGATTCCTGATGGATCGTTGGAAGGCCATACGTTTGGTTGTTATACCTGTAATGACATAATAACATGGAAATCAATCGATGCAAAAAAAGACCAAACAAATAGAAGTAGCCACTAAAATTCGTAAATCACTTTTAAAAAGCTCAGTATACATATGTGGTTTCACTGAACTGCTCTTTTGTTGTAAGGATACACGTCTAGTACATACGTGGCATACTCATTGAGAAGGAAACAGCCATTTTGTGTCTGCTTCTATAAATAATTACGAGTGGCATCCCGACACAAACCTGACGAGCCGCTTCTTGAGAATCCCTTTTTTTGCCGCTAGCCGCAATCGGTTAAGAAGTTGCGAGGGACTCATGTCGAGAAGTGTGTATTGCCGTTTGATGAACTTTTGGAGGCTAAGTAATGACGCCGGCTCGCCGAGAGATAACAGGACCTTATACAGACGGAAATAACAATAATTAGCGATAGGAGTTCAGTGCAAAACTAACAAGTCTAAATGTCTTCTTCTAAATGTCTAAGATCGGCCACAAGTGTGCAATTTCAACCAGTTCTCCTGCAGATCGTTTTGGGTCTCAACTACGGAATGTTCCGCTGAGAAAAGTGCCAATAGTCGGAAAGTTTCATGTTTCAAAAGTGACAGCAATACAACGACAGAATTGTACCTGTTCCACAATGTTGAGCAGATTTGTTCCGCGATGTATAGTGGCAACGGCGTCCTCCTCTGTTTGAGTGGGAGAGGCGCCTCCCTTTGGGGTACGATGAGAAGCACCTCTGGAGGCGCATGTGCTTTTCCGTCGTGGTATGGGACTTCCGGCGGATTCATGCAGACGATAGCACCACCCTCCCGGGCCCTCCACCTGGAATGGTAATGATAATAATTCATGCATAATAGTACACCACGGACTTTTATTTACACTGGTATTCATCTCAACGCGACAATATTTCTCGGTTGATTCCTACATACGGATTTAGAAAACAGAAAACAGTTCACTTTCAGCACTAAACTCTGTAACAATATATTTCTCAAACGTCATAATGATCATCTAGATCGGTAACTGAGATACAATGTAGGTGTCCGCTCCGCTTGTTTAATTATTAACAACCGAATAAGCTCCGTGTTGGCCGTTTCATGCTCCAAGTCAGCGACTAGGCGAATGACATGCAAATGTGTTAGTCAAACTGGGTCTTCGTAATTATATCGAACTGAGATCTCCCATATGACAGGGCTTTATTCGGGACATTTCATATCTTCCACATACAATAGTCATCCCTCTCCGGGTAACCCAGGCGCGTATCTAAACATTGAAAAATCTACGTGTGACAATACGAGTTGGCAACTACCAATATTTGTCTTATAAGCACTTAATATACATAAAATATTTCTTAGCTATCTTTATGACAGGAAAACGCATCCCTCACTTACCCGTATAATCTTTCCTTGATTTGTCGCCTGCTGCAGGTATACGGTGGTCTGATGTGCCGGCACCCCATGGAATGTTTCTATAATGTGCTGTATGCGCTCTTCTGAGGGTCGTTGTTTGTGGCCCTTTATCTTTCGAATGGCGAATTCGACCAACGAGTACAGGTCAGAACCCCCCATGATCTTTGACTATCGTGGGGGTCTGACAGAGACGTAGGGAAATATGTTAATGTTGTATAATCATCTCCACTTGAGAGTATTCAAATGATGGTCTTCAACAGTATTACATGTGAAGCAATTTATACAATAGTTGAAACAAAATACGGAATCTACCATTAGACTATAAAGTTTAAGCCTTGATAAACATCACAACAAATGTGAGTAGACCAGTTTATAGCGTTTCGTTCATAACGGTGTAATAACGGAAAATAAATTGTACGGAGGTATTTCTTGTTTGTAATGAAAGAAATTTAAAACCGATAAGAAGGCTGGTATGTGCCTTTTGTACAATGGACTTTGTGCTAAGAAAATACAAGTTCTCATTAGGTTCGAATAAGTTAGTCTCCAAACCTGAACACTATATCCCCATCTATTGTGAAAAGAAGGGGAATACATGAGAGAGGGAATATATGAGGGAGATTTTATATTTTATTTAGATAGAAAATAACACTATATGGACAGTAAGTTGTTCTATTTCGATAATATGCTTATTTCCCATGTTTATTAAGTGTCGAGTGAACTCTCCTGCAAAATAGCATTACCACATGTTTATGTGTGGATAATGTCTAGCAACACAATAATTGTACAGGTTGGTGTGGCGTGAATCCTGAGGTCACTTTATAAACAATCAGATGTGATTCGTGCTGCTCTTAATGTACTCTAATGTTTACGTAGAAAAAAGATACATAGATGCCGTGTCAAAGTCGTATTACACAAATAACAAAATTTGAAGAAAACTGTATTTATTACTATGACAATAGCGATTATAAAGGCAGCATACAAAGCGATAAAATTTTCCAGGTTCCAAATTTTAGAAACTAAGTGTATCGACGAAAGGGTTGCGATCTGTGAAAGCTTTTCTTCTGTGTCATACGCCAGCTGAAATGCGTTAGCTGGAGTCCCTTATGCGAATATGGATACCAAAAATATGGTAAGTGGGTTTTCTTATCATCGGCGCATGCGTCTATATCAGATACCTACCTTTATGTTGCTACAAGAGAATTGAATCATTTTGCACGACTGATTAACTAGAGACAGTTTTTCTATTTGCTTTAGACTGATCAGTTCTACTCCGCACTCAGCCAGCTGTATTTAAGTTTTGTCAAAAAATCCATTATATTGATCTATTATGTTCTTACTACGTCTCAAGCAGCTAAAGGCTCTGATATACTCAAAATTTAGTTGCAAACGCAAATTAGGCACCATATTGGAGGGAATCCTAATCTTGCCTTGCTCGTTCTCGGGAAGGTGGTCACGTTCGATAACTATTGAAGATATATCTAAAAATGATTCCTGAGGGTTGTAATGATGGGAAACACTAGAGGATCAGCCGAATAGTGAAAAAACAACAATAGTTAATAATCGCATTGCACTGTCTTTCCTGTTTTAACAATCATTTTAATTATATGCTAACATAGCTTACGTTAGTAATTTAGACTAAGACTATCATATAGGCACATCATATAGGGTCAGAATAAATTAACGTACCATCTTTTTTGTGTAGTACATTATAAGGATCGGTTGTCCACTCTCTCTAAACTTTTGAAGCTCTGCAACATATTCTAGTCAAATTCGAGTGTGTTTCGTATTTGATGTTTGTTATTGTAAATATAACTCAAGGTACTTATTTATGTTTTGTAGGAATACTAACAGGCTGAGTGATCACTCTCCATATGCTCTTAGGCAATCACAATACGGACGCTTAAATAGTACGGCTATATCCGTTGATAATAGCCGCTGTTTATAGCCATCCCCAATCAGATTGGTGTCTTTCGTCTTACGAATATTGAATTGAGCCTACTACCCCCGACTTATGTATTATGAACTATGTGTAGCGTAAAAATCTATTTTAGTACATAGTGATGTATGCTCAATTTTAGTACATATTGTATGCCCAATGGCTGCCACATAATAAAGCTGATAAATAAATTAGCATTGTCTTGAGATAACACAGACTCAAAAGTCTTGTAGGGATTCGTGCTCGCAATTGACGAGTGAGTCCGACGGAGACAAAAAATGCGTAATGGGTCCCTACCCCCATTTATGGTTTCTGCTGGAAGCACTTTGCGGCTATCGGTTTCCACAACGTTACAATCTACCACTGTCACCAAATATGCTCGTGTGATTTATATCAACTTGAAAAATAGTCAAAATTTTAAATTAAACTATGTATACAATATATTGTTCTAACCATCCTAGTATACGGAAAACCGCACTGTTCTGTTCGAAGCAAGAAAATATTCCGTTCTGAACAACTTCTAAAACCATTTATTTCAAATATCAGTTTACCATTGCTCAGAAGTGCTCAAACATATTAAGGTGGTCCGAGGAAAAGGATTTTAAACATTTGTATAAAAATTGTTTGCTTTTTTTTATATTTTTTGTTCTTGATCACATCTACGCAGCCAGGGAATACGCAACGATTTACTGACGCTGAGAGAACCAATTTAAAAGATAATCACATAACACCTGTTTATGTACTCGGCTATTATAAGATCCTCGTAATGGGGTGTCTTTGTCTTTAGAATGGTAAATTGTACCCTCAAATTAATAAGAAAATGCACGCATCTACAGTAGAAAGACAATTTTGTCCGTCCTCGTCTGATTCCCATAAAGCAAATCGTTCAAAAATCAGTTGCAAAATATTTTGACGTGCTTGAATATCACAAACAATTAAATGAAGAAAGCTTAATTCTAATGAATCTAAGGGAAGGAAATGGTAGCATAACAATATACGCTGCCATTTATAGATTCCCAAAGCTTACAGCTCGCTTTGAAGCTCTTTTTGATTAATTCCTTTTGCTTTTATCACGGCCACAAAACTTTTAGCTAAGCACACTTCTGTATCATTCCATAACTTGACCCGACTGAGAGCCATTGCGGAATAAAAACAAACGCAAAAAGACATCAAATATATGTATTACGTTTAACTTTCAGGATACTCATTTTCATAAGTTTTCTATGTGTACTAATGCTGCACAATCTTCCTTGAAGCCAATGAAGTGTTATTGTATGTAACAATGATCTGCAAAATGCCCAGTAAACCATCGCATAAGCAACCTCATAAAGTACGCAGATAACAGAAGCACACAAGATTAATATTTCCTCATTAAGGTGATTTCAATAAAGTTAATGCCTAAACGTTTCGTATTCAATCAAACATAATATCAGAGTGCCGCACCTAATCTGTCGTACATGTTTTTAGAAAAAATCTTCACCTCGTACCACTTGGTTCTAATACGCAACGTATACATTTTCGTAGCAGTTATGCACAACTCAATGTTTTGACAGAGAAAAACCAAAGATTTTATAGACAAGGTAAATAGGCGCGTCCAATACCCGTTGGACAAACCTCTTGAGTTCTTATGATTGGCTACTTCGAAGGCGGGAAACTTGAACCCAATTCTCGAGTTTAGCTTTCTCTAGGCGGCTATTGCATTATCTATGGTGAGCGAATACTAATGTACCAAGGGTTCATGCACCATTTGTTAACGAGAAGTCATCAGATGTAATTATAACAACTTAAATTGCGACCTGTCAGATAAAGCTATCTGGAGTATAATTGCCAGTTATGTTCATGATTTGAATTCATCGAAAGCGAGAGTCTCTCAATAAATGTATGGCTTTTCCACACTGAGTAAAAAAGCCCCTACGTTTCTACTTACAACAATAAATTATTGTACAGTTCTTAGATTTTTCATTAAATTAGGGTCACGAAAAATATTCGCACAGTTTAACCAGTGGTTATTAAAAGTAGTAAATAATAAACTTATAGCAGGAACTTGCTATTCACCACTTTTAAAAATTTATGCTTTTTTAATGTACGCCGCAATATATATATATATATATATATATATATATATATATAT